>JAWQFJ010003852.1:2500-5000 GCA_034096865.1 Theodoxus fluviatilis
ACATCCTTCTGAAATCGCGTTTCTTTGTTCGGAGTAAGCCTTTGCAATAATTCCGCCTTCTTACATAGACCTTCTTTTCTTCCTTAGTCCTAGAGTGTAACAATTCTCTCAGCTGCTTGCTGGTTGATTTTCTAGCTTCTGTACATCCCTTGTCATACCATCTATTTTGGAAAGTGCGCTTGCTGGCCATACACGTTTATGTATATATATATATATATATATATATATATATATATATATATACATATAATTCCATATTATTCTAGTGTCTTCCTTAGAATACTTCACAACTCTAGAGCAATCATGTTCCTGACCTTTGAAACTCAACTTTAAATACATATGCGTCGATAACACGGATTCACTTATCTTGAAGGACAAGCAGCTAAATAAAACATCTCTAGTATCACTGCAGTAATCACTGACGCTACAACCACCTGTCGACAAAATGTGTACTTATTAGTTATCAGCATCAACATAGCCATTCAGGATAATTAGATCAAATGCCAGACAGAATTCAAGCAATGATTTACCGAATTCGTTGACTGTTTCATCAGATGAGGAACGAGTGTCTTCGAGCACACTACAGCACATATCCTGCAGACAATCAGTATTTGCCGTGTTCAGGAAACCTGTTCGTGCATTCAAATCGCCACACAGAAGTATAGAGCATTCACAATGTCTTTCCACAACATCAAGTATACATTTACCTAAGGCATCTACTCCATTAGTATCATCCAGCCCTTCATAGTGTGAGGAACCGATTGGTGGGATATACACATTTAACATCAGTACATCGCGATCCATACCAAACAGCTCCCTACCCACTCGAAACCTCAGAACATTCTCTAACTTACATGTACAGTCCACCAACTTAAAATATTTTGCGAGGGATCGGTGAATCAAACAAACAACCACCACTACCCCCCACCACCCCGACATTCTACCTCGACTAGAGAGCTTTCTGGCTGGCGAGACGTAACAGTCACGCTTGGGTAAGGAGTGGGACAAATCCAGATAACTTACAAAGGTTTCACATAAACATGAGAAGGATGACTTATTGGGGACCTCGAAAAATTCTGGTGCATCAAATTTCGATAAAATACCATCAATGTTCCATACAATCAAATCAAAAGGCATAGTCATTGCAACGGTCTGACTAAGGGGCACATTAGATACATCCGGATCAGCGACAGGGCCTCGGCCTTCATCCTATCTGTCTGATCGGCGGACTTCCAACGTAGTAGCACGAGCAGCAGAGCGCGTCACGGGGCAGTTGCGGTCAGCTGGCACGCGTCGCTCCTCAGGGTGAAGGACTCCACCGCTGAAGAAGGCAAAGTATCCCTCCTCGAGCTTGGCGTAATTCCTCTCGCTGCCACACAGTCAGATCCGACAACACTCCTATCCCTTTGACTCTCAAGTCCTTTCTTCTCTTGACGATGTCTTTCTTGTCGGCCGAGCGCTTCATGCAAGCGATCAGTGGACGAATTTTACCCTCTGTGCTCCTGCCAACACGGTGTGCCCTGGTGATGTCGCTTACTTGCAGAGGGTTCGGTAGCACGCTGTTGACGATCTGCACGAACTTCTCCTCGTACTTTTCGTGACTGCCCTCATTGTTCGCTTCCTCTGGCACGCCGTACAGTAGAATGTTGTCGCGGCGACTGGGTTGCTCCTGTGCCTCTACTCTGTCATCCAAATCTTTGACCACATCCGCCAGTTCACTCTGGTTGTTTTTCAGCTGCTCAATGTCCTTGGTATGAGAGACCATCTTGATTTTGATTTCAGCTACCTGATTCTCTATACTTGAGACCTTCTCTGTCAGTGCAGCCAAATCATACCTAATTTTCTGCGACTCGTAGCCAAGGCAGCCAAAAAAACTCTTTGTCATTGTCGAACTAAAAGCTTCCAAGTCTTCATTCTCGACAGGCTCAGGGTTGACCTCCACATCTGATGCCAAAAAAGCAGTTTTGATCTGTCAAACTCATACGGGGCAGAGGTGAAGCTTGGTTCTTTTCTGTATACAAATTCGGACGGGTAGAGATAACCTGCAGTCATGACAGTATGGCGGCTTGAAACAAAGCCTCGGTTGAGCATAGCTCCAGCCAAAGTGATAAGGAAAATGATGAGGAGTAGAGCACAAAGCGTTTTCCAAAACCACACATCAAAATTGCCTTCAGGGTCGTACTTGGATTTGCGGTTGCGGGAGCGACGAAAGCGCGTACGCGGTGCAAAAGTTCCCATGCGAGCTCGACACAACTCGATCTCAACTCCCATGGCGAGTAAACCAATGAAAACGAACAGTTCAATTATTTGGCAAAATGTCAACTATTCGTTGCGGAAAATGGAAAACTAAAGTTATTCACAACTCACAGTATTCTGGAATGTATCATGGCGCAATGATTCACGACAGAGAAGTTTCTAGACACAGCAAAAGGGTAATCCAACCGCTTACCCACCACGGAGCTCTGTCAATACACGTCCGTCTCTGTCGGGTGCAAATGCG
>JAWQFJ010003852.1:10000-14153 GCA_034096865.1 Theodoxus fluviatilis
GTTTTCTATACCGCGTCTTCCAGAAGCAGCACTGAAGTAAACTTCAATGAGCAACGACGGCCTCCTTCATGCTGATGATTACACACGTTCTTACACACTTTAAATGCTTTGTAATGAGAATTAATCAGTTTGCCTCTTTGTGACAAATAGGTATTAAGATGAATGGATTCAGTTCCGAGTCCTTTTAGATGGCTGTCATCTTTCTTCGATCTTGTTCGTCATTTTGCCTTCGTCAGGCTGGACCCGAGTTCCGGGGTTCTTCCACTTTCTTCACAGTTTTTCTTGTCAACGCAAGTGGGAAACACGATGGAACGAGAACCGACATGGAGGATCTGTTTGTGTGATCCAGCGGATTCGTTTTCCTATTTCATTTTTCTCTCTTCCTGTTGTCGTTTGTTTACGTGTGTGTGTGTGTGTGTGTGTGTGTGTGTGTGTGTGTGTGTGTGTGTGTGTGCGCGCGCGCATGTGTCTGTGTGTGAGTGCGTGTTTGCGTGCCGAGTGAGTGTGTGTGTGTGTGTGTGTGTGTGTGTGCGCGCGCGTGCGCGCGAGCGTGCGTGTGAGCGCTTGTGTATTGTCTTTCTGTCGTATTTCTGTCAACATTAACAATTTGGAATTGAAACCCAGACAAGATGACGAGAAAAGACACATTTGACATTTTCTTTGATATTTTATTAATGTGCTCGTACGACTGAAAACATGCTTCAATTTCAAACAGTTCATAGAGTACTTCGATGGATTGGTTTAGTAATGCAAAGACTCAAAAATGGTCTTATCTTCACATGGTTGTTGTGCTTCGCGACTAAAGCATCTGTGCCTTATTCTGTAGCAATCATTGATTGTGTGCATGTCGGCTGACGGAAGGCTAACAACGTGTGCTATGTGCAGAAAGCAGACGTTTGCACCAATAGTCGTAACTCGAGAGTGAGCTTTGGGCGAAGGGCGTGATGCGTCAGCGCATCGGTGGGCCAGGACGTTCTCCAGGAGACGACATCTTCATGGAGGTCATAGAAGGTCAGGACACCTGCATTGCCTAGTTTACGATGGAGTACCTGTAGCGCGTCATGTACGTCAGGAAGGGGGGCTGGAGAAGACCCAGGAGGACTCGCTGCTGCTGGGACGGCACACACACACTCTCGCCTGAAAACAGCAAGCAGAGTTCACCTCGACAGACAAACTCAAAACTTGTCATTCAGAGTTTCAACACGAATGATGCCACATTTAGGTTGCTTTCTCGGGGCGTTGCTACCCTATCTGAAGGAACTGGAGTCCATTTCAAACGGGTTTAAGGTAAACTGAGCGCTTTACCTCTAATGTTAGGAGCTGTAAAATGATCAAATCTCTCTACAGAGTACGTAGTCTTTTTAACGTGTACCTTAGAAGTTCGTTTCTGGCTTCATGGGGATGTGTTGTCCGTGGGTAGCCTGCATATCATGCATGTTTGTACTAGTGTGTGGGCCATCGACTCTGTTATGAATCTCACCTCCCCTTTGTCAGTGAAAGTGGGTCGTACAGAAAGAATGTCCTTTTCCTTCGTTTTCTAAAAAGTCATCACAATTCTAGTGCGATGTGTTCAAGATTGAGTTTGATCAAGACTTCTAATAAACCAAAAATGTGCTGTACTAACAAGATTTACATCTACTCTTTCATCACAGTAAACTTCGTGCGCCTGAACGAATTGGGCGTAGCCGCCCTCTGTGTCTGTTTATCTCGTTGAAGCATTCTCTCCAGGAGGTCAATGAAATGAAGGCCCAGCCCTCAGCGTCTCCATTGACAGAGCAATGTTTAAACGGACTATAGGCTCACGGACATGCGCAGAACCATCCATTTCGATGAACCAAATATTTCGATTTCACAACGCCTGCTACAAAAAACAAAGCCAAAACACCCCCATTATTGCAGCAAATCATTTTATTACACATTACACCGTAAATTTATTCACAAACATGATCGGAACGCATCAGAAACGCGTCGACAAACAAGCAGTTTTTACATGTCTCTAAGCGGTGTGATTACTTCCCTTGATTTACCCATATTCATTCCTGCTTGGTGCGCTGCGTTTCCGAGCGTCTTGTAACTTTATATAGCAAAAGTTCTGCATGAGCTATCTTTGTGTAACCTATAATCTTTGCTACTACTGCGCCTGGTACTGCGGCTACTACTACTGTGCAACTGCTGCTGATGCTACTGCTTCTGCTGCTGCTAATGCAGCCACCCCTACTACTACCACTACCACGTTTGCTACTACTACGACCACTACTATTGCTTCTACTACTACTACTCCTACCACTACTACCACCACCACCAATACTACTACAGCTATCTCTGCTGCTGCTGCTGCTGCTGTAGTGAGTCCAACCATACAATACGCACCCTCCTTGGGATTGTAGACAGGGCGGGGCTGGGGGCCAGACAGGTCGGTGATGTTGGAGAGTAAGGGGCCGAGGTCAGGCTGCAGACACACCCTGAAGGAGGGGGAAGGGGAGAGGGGCCGGAACTCTACTTCCAGCGTGCCCTGGGGGTAGCTCCACCAGATGGTACCCTCGACGCATGAGGAATTGGCTTTCACGCGTTTCACCTCTCCGAACGCTGGGCTGAGGTCAAAGAGGCGGACAACATGCACTAAACCCATTTCCCACTTCTGATCAGATCGATTGAAGATGATTTCAAACGCAAAGAGTATTTTCAGCGACCGGATGTTACCTTGGATTTTGGCAGTCGAATGCAAGCTGTTGTAAAACTAACAGATTTATTTACATACTACGTGCGACAGACAACGAACAGACTAGTTTTTCCGGTTTATTCAACTAACCTACTTGGAAGGATATTGTCAAGCGTGCGTAGAAAAATGTCGTTTGCTACAGACATCTTTGTTTAATGACGTCAACAGCTTCAACCACATGTAAAGGATTGATCAAGCGCCCCAATAATCAGGGGGTAAAGTGTAAAGCGGTTTGAAGCCCAGTCATGGAATGTAAGTCTTTTCCCTTTACATGCGCTTCGTACGCTTACACTGAAACCAGGATCAATGAAGGAAGGAACCAAAACATGCACTTTAATCTCTCTGCAAAGTATGGGGGCGGATCACAGTTTTCATCATTCTAGTGGTAAGTGTTTTTAAAGTTTAGATTCATAGTTTCTCTTTGGGCGAGATTGGCTGCGATACCACTTTGAAAACCCACGCGAAGCAGGTGTATAAAAAGCCCGTCCCTTCTATTGCAAATGTGCAGTCACTACCGAACTACATGTAACGTTAATCATGGGTGACATGGCACTTGATAGCATGAAGGGCACGAATTAATCCACAATGATGCTACCTTACCATAAATGCGGATTAATTTATTCTTCTGTTGTTTTTGAAACTGGCACTTAGGTAAGTAATGAGCGTGAGAAGTCACGTGAAATCGATCTGTACACTATCGTGTTTGAAGTGTGAAGAACAGAACACGAAGTGCACCCGCTCCTACTCGCCAACAACTAGCCTTGCACAAAGACACTATCTAACCGGACCGCCAGCTTCGCCGAATTGCGAGAGAGATAGTGGCTGCGCTCGATTTGTCCGCCGGAATCCGCCGGCGGGCGAGACGGGGCACCGGCGGTTTTTTTTAATTGCGCTCGATTTGTTCAGGTCACGTGACTGGCGGATCACTCGGCGACCGCCGGGTCCGCCCTCAGGTTTTCTGAGGCGAACGAAGATCCAAGATGGCGACGACCAGACTAGGGTTTATGTTTTGTGACGCTTCGACACTGAAAATACTCGATAATTCGTTCTCCGCTGACTCATGTGTGCCTTAATTTGTCACCTCGCTGCAATCTCCGCTGGATAATTGAAGTAGATTACGATTTTTTTTCTTTATTGTGTGCACGATGTGTGGTTGACGGTGAGAAATCCTGCATTAAGTTCGAATGAGCGCTTTTGAGCGGGTAAAGGGAAGCAACTCGCCGCTAGGTGGCGCCGTCGAGGCGCGTCAACCTTCTCTGTCAGTGAATCTCTGTTCCGTACTGTAACTTTCATTCTGGCGAACCTCTTTGAGCCTTATTTTGCGATTTCTGCATCTTGTGACTACCGAAAATGGCAAAACCATTCGGAGAGTGGACTAACCAAGGGTTGAGAGCTGCATTACGTCGGAGAAATGCACGGATCTCTGGACGAAAG
>JAWQFJ010003853.1:5000-12531 GCA_034096865.1 Theodoxus fluviatilis
AATCCAACTGAGGCGCGATTCTCAGGACTAGGATACGCTAGCAAAGTGAGTCAATGGCAATCCAACTGAGGCGCGATTCTCAGGACTAGGATAAGCTAGCAAAGTGAGTCAAAGGCAATCCAACTGTGGCGCGATTCTCAGGACTAGGATACGCTAGCAAAGTGAGTCAAGGCAATCCAACTGAGGCGCGATTCTCAGGACTAGGATACGCTAGCAAAGTGAGTCAATAGCAATCCAACTGAGGCGCGTTTCGTTTCAAAAGGGGTTCAAACCATTCGCCCGTGGCGAATAGAAATGTCCATGGTCTAGACAAAACTACAGAGTCACTCGCCCAATGGGCAAGTAAATGGAGAAAAAAAAAAGAGAAGAGAGAAAATAGATTACTTCGACGCTATTTTCAACGGAGGGATGGGAATTGGGGGTGGGGTGGGGGGTGGAAGGTCAATTGGATTCTAGCTAAATCTGACTTTGACATCTCACGTGACAGATCCTGCACAATGCAGAATGATAGCTCACAGTCACAGCTGTCTGTAACCGGACAACTACACGGTAAAGATAAACAGTGTGATTTTATACAGCAACTCTTCACCATGTTTGGGTCTCATACCGTCTTACACTTTACCCCTGATCACTGGGCAGCTTGATCAAGCTTTCACTGGCTCCTCACAACAAACATAGTAACAGACAAGACACTCACATTGAGGTACCAGCACCAACCCCGCTCCCTGGGGAGCATTCCTACCCGATGCTGGCTCAGGGCAGCATACAAGGGTCAATCGCACTACAGCTTGCCAACATTGCCCTCTCAGGTACCCGGTTTTACTCCTGGGTGGGGAGATGCAACGCTAGTTATGCATCTTGCTCAGTTTCAACTCTGGGAACAGCGAAGCTTCAAACGCCATCCCCACTAGCACGCAAGCGACTGTAGATCAAGCTTGCTGACCACTCAGCCACTGAGCCCACAACTACTAACACAACTACTACAAGGCCACGGTTCTCGGAGATTCGCTACCCGGGGGTGGGGGTGGGGGGTTGGATGGGGGGTAAGGATCAGACAGTCGGACACCACTGACGGAAATTTACTCTCGGGAAGGGGGGTGGGGTGGGGGGGCGGGGGGGGAGGAGTAGGAGGATATTCAGTCAGTCGGACACCACTGGGTAGGGGGTGAGTCACTCGGACATCTCTGAGAAAGGTTTACTAACGGGGGGGGGGGGGGGGGGGGGGGGGGGAAGAGAATCAAAATTGACACCACTGAGAAAGATTCACTGCCGGGGTAGTGGGGGTGGGGGTGGGGGTGGAGGTGGGGGTGGGGGTGGGGGTGGGGGTGGGGGTGGAGGTGGGGGTGGGGGTGGGGGTGGGGGTGGAGAGTCAGTCTCGGACACCACTCCACTGAGGGAGGCTCACTACCCCGGGATGGGAGGGGTGGAGAGGGGGGGGAAGAGAATCAAAATTGACACCACTGAGAAAGATTCACTGCCGGGGTAGTGGGGGTGGGGGTGGGGGTGGGGGTGGAGGTGGGGGTTGGGGTGGGGGTGGGGGTGGGGGTGGAGAGTCACTCTCGGACAACACTCCACTGAGGGAGGCTCACTACCCCGGGATGGGAGGGGTGGAGAGGGGGGGGGAGAAAGTCAGTCAGTCCAACGCCAGCACCACCTCCACTTCTTGTGGAGCATTCTAACCTGATGGTCCCTTTCGGTCACGTGGGGTGAACTGATCCCCACCCCCACCCCCATCCCCATCCCCACCCTCCCTTCCCGTGTGTGTGTGTGTGTGTGTGTGTGTGTGTGTGTGTGTGTGTGTGTGTGTGTGTGTGTGTTTGTGCATGCGTGCGCACACGCGTGTTGTTGTTGTTGCTGCTGCTGGAAGAACAGATTCCGCTGCACTGTGAGCAGGACCAAAGCCCTCCATCAGTTACTTGGAGAATGCACGTAGATGCCCTTCGTTGCAGAGCCAAAAGCCCGTGTAGGGAGCGCCGAGAAGAGAATTCCGAAAAGAGTGGGGTAAAAACGTAGCCTTACTTTGCTGCACGGCCCATCCTGAAGCTGTCTGATGTGCATCCGTGGTACTGAATTGAACCACTGATCCTCGATCTGTGATTGGTGCTACTGGATTGAACCACTGATCCTCGATCTGTGATTGGTGCTACTGGATTGAACCACTGATCCTCGATCTGTGATTGGTGGTACTGGATTGAACCACTGATCCTCGATCTGTGATTGGTGGTACTGAATTGAACCACTGATCCTCGATCTGTGATTGGTGCTACTGGATTGAACCACTGATCCTCGATCTGTGATTGGTGCTACTGAATTGAACCACTGATCCTCGATCTGTGATTGGTGCTACTGGATTGAACCACTGATCCTCGATCTGTGATTGGTGGTACTGAATTGAACCACTGATCCTCGATCTGTGATTGGTGGTACTGGATTGAACCACTGATCCTCGATCTGTGATTGGTGGTACTGGATTGAACCACTGATCCTCGATCTGTGATTGGTGCTACTGGATTGAACCACTGATCCTCGATCTGTGATTGGTGCTACTGGATTGAATCACTGATCCTCGATCTGTGATTGGACCGTGAATGTTGTCATGGATGGACCTAGTGATATTGTGGAGTTGGGGGGTGGGAGGTGGGGGTGGTGGGGGGTGGTGGGGGCAGCCCAGTTTGGCGAGATTTGAAAAGAGGCCACCCCTCTTGACCGGTCGGAGAAATTGCTTCATGTAAGATCAATGGAGGTGACAAAGAAGGGTTTCTTCTGTTCCCTGCCAAGGCATTGCTAGCATTATGACAAAAGCAAGTAAAACGTCCCTCACGTTGGGCCAGAGAAAAGATATCACACATATGCGAGTAATGTGCGATTAGGAACAACGAACCCACACGACAGACTCTCCTAAACGCTGATTTACGAAACAATTAAACATACACAGAGCTCAGCAGAAGCCTGCGTTAGGGACAACAGGAAAAGAGAGAGGTACGACCAACGAGCGGCATCGAAAGATGATACCCGTGCCGACTTAACGCCTTGACGGTTCGCGGACCCCCATCTGCTCCTTCTCTACGCTCCCTACATGTAAAAGTATTGTATAAAGAGGACTAGAGGAGAGATGTCCGACTGCTATTAACGAAAAGAGAGCGCGATGACCGTTTCAGTCCTTCGGCTCGCTAGTCGAGTACCTTCCTGTCTGTCCCACGCAGGTTTCGACTCTTAAGAGTATAAAATGGTTCGAATCAGCGGTAAAGGAGACGCCGGGTCAAAGCACGGTCCTATTTCCTAACGCCAACCATTAGGTGATGATCTCCCTTTCCTCCCTGACAACTGCCAAAGAAAACAAAAACAAAAATGCAGGTACCAGAGAGAACAATCTCGCTTACTAGACCTCGACCTCTCCAAGTGTGCACATACCAAATTATCATTGAAGATATAATTACTCGAACTATTCACGCAGTACAAGAAGGCTACGACCGATACGAAGCTCGTCTCTTTCAAAATCTCGCACAATCACCCCAAACTGGGCATAACGCCCACCAGCATCCCCCCCCCAACACCAATCTTTCCCACGCTCCCTACCCCCAACTGCACATATCGAATAATCTAACTATGTACCTAACGATGCCCAATAGAGCCAAAACATGTACACGCCCGCCCCTCAATCACAGTATAAGACAGCAAGTATCAAGGTGATTCAATAATAACAGGTAGCATCCAATCGAACAGCCCATAAATGTAGGGCAATCCAGTGCTTACTAAAACAGTAGCACACAATCCCAGCAGACGAGATCAGTGCCGTGCAAATCGAGTCGAATTCTACCACTAATCATCAGATCGCTACCGAGTCCTCTGACAGTCAACATAACTCGAATATGTGGTAACCACCTCCCGCTACACTAAATCACTGATACGATCGAGGCATCCCATTGGCTGACACACGAATCGTCAGATACATTCTGAAGTACCAGCCAAATCACAGCACCAATTCGAGGCCTTCGACACATACAGTGGCTTCTAATCAGTCAGACACAATATCGACTAGACAGATCTGCAGGCAAATCCAGTCAAAGTGTTACTAAATTCAAGTAGCCAACCTATGACCTATACAGATACGAGGATCAGATGCTAGTGCGAAAATAACCAGACTTAAAAATGCATCACAAATCACAGAGCGCAGGACCATTACATGAACGCACGTTCAGTTCAAGTACTACGACACATCTCACTGAGCATCGAGGAATCAGTGGGTTTCATCCCAACAGTAACACACTTATCACAGATCGAAGGCAATCAAGTGGCTATTTAAACCCAATATCCAGTTAGCCACAATTTTCACCATATAGTCGCAGAGTGCCTAGCCATGGTTAACAATCCAGTAGCACCAATCACAGACTACGAGGACAAGTGGTTCAATACCCGTAGTACCAATCGAAGAGCATGCATCCAGACAAGCCTTCAGGCAAGGCAAGCCGGGCATCTGCAGCACACAAAGTAAGCCTCCTACGCCTTGTTTATACTCCAACATCTCTATTACGGAAATTACTTCTTCTACGGCCACGGCTCCGCTAACACGGCTTTTGGTACTGCTAGTCCCGTAAACGAAGCGCGCATCTACAGCTGCTATTCTCACGTGATTTACTGATAGGAGGGCTCTTTAAGGCTTACCTAGACTCACGATAGTAGCAGACGGAGAAGTCCCGGTTCTATACAGCAAGACAGCCAACAACACAACACGATGTGTAGCCCGCAAGGCATGCCACAAAACACAACACACAATTTTACACAACACACTACACACACACAGCACACATCACAACACGACACACACATCACGAGACGCAGGCCGGTCAGGCCAAGTCGCGGGATGGCCGAGCAGCGGGCCCTGGGGTGGAGGATCAGCTTAACACACCCACGTGCAACGAAAGGGACAATCAGCGTTGAAAAGAATGCTCTACACGGACAAACGCTGACCGTAGAAGCTCGCGTGAATTGACCCGTTAGAGACTCTCGATACACTGGAGCCCTTTCTCACCCCCGCCCCTCTCCACCCCATATCCCAATCCCGCGACTGCGATAAAGCTAGAGTACCTCCCCTCAAGATGGTTAGGTATGCCGAAGAGTGACTCTTCCACCCTCCACCCACCATCCCCCACCCCTATACCCCCCACTCCACCATCCCACCCCCCCACAATACCCCCTGACCAGCACTTCAGATAATCTAATCTCAGTGCCGCTGTCAATATGTGATTTTCTCTAGCCCCCCCCTCTCACCCCTCCCATCCCGGCCAAGGACATATAAGTGAGCTCTCCCCTCAGTGGAGTGAGCGCTTCATGAAGATCTGGCACTATCCCAGCCCCACCCCACCCCCAACCACACGCCACAACTACCACGCCTACCCAGCACGACCCCCACCCCACCCAACCATATAGTACCCACCCTACACTCCACCCTCACATAGACCCCGGCAGTGAATCACTTTCTTGCGGTAGGTGCCTAAAATATTGATTACTCTTCCCCGCACACACACCCCCCTCCCCCCCCCCGTTAGTAAACCTAGTAATCAGAGATTACCCACTGTACTATCACCCCTACCCAAGGCGTAGTCGAAAGTACGACATGATCATCTCACTCATAACTACCTGTCGCGCCCACACCAACCCCCACCACACAACAACCCGCTCTCCAGAGAGTAAATATTAACGCTCAGTTGAGGTACGTACTCGCACTGCTACTAGCCCTACTCTTACCCCCCATCCAGCCCCCACATCCACCCGCAGGAGTAGCCGAAATCTACGAGTATACGCGTAGCGACACTATGTAGGTAAGTTGTGTTAACGCTAAAGCCCCAGTGCGGCTCAGTCGGATGTCACATGTGCAACCTGCAGCCATGCTATTGAATCTATAACGAATGATCGCTTGAACGCTGGCACTACGCCTGAGCGATGCCGTATTAGAGAGCTCGCTGTTCCGAGCGTTCGTAATCTAGTAGACATAGATGAACCCCCATACACAGACTAGGCCAGCTATGCATCATCCCCACCACAGGGTAAAAAACCGGGTACCTGACAGCAGAGCAGATCGAATTGCGCCAAGACGTAGTAGTGCGATAGGACCCTATTAAGTATGACTGCGCCACTGACAGCGAAGCATGCGCGCCGTCGGGAATGCCCTCCAGCGAGCGCCGCGTGCCGTACGCCATGGTTAATCCTTCAAATGCGTGAGCGAACTACTTGTATGAGTTGAACATTGTTATGCTGTGAACGAGTTGCAGTGGATAAGACTGATCAGCTGCAAACCCCACAACGAAATAAAGATCAGCGGAATAAGGGCTAGGACGGTTACGGAGACCCAAACATAGAGTAGAAGAGTTACGCCTGATAAAAGCCAGCGGGGAACTGACTTATTATTCTTTACCATTGGCTAGTATGCCGGTTACAGACAGCATAGTAGTACTTAGCTTGAGCTAATCATCTAAGCGATGCTGCAGGATCTATAGTCACGCTTAAGACAGCATAGTCAAAGCTCTAGACATATATGAGCCTAGAAGTACCAGAAACCCAAATTTTGACCTATGGCCACCCCCCACCCCACCCCAATAATTCCATCCCTCCGTGTAAATCTAGCCGTCGACGTATCTATTGTTCTTCATTCTTCTCTACTTTATTTTTCTTCGAATTACCAGTGCCCCCAATCCGGCGAGTGAACTCTCGTAAGGTATATGGTCTAGAACCATGGAACATATTAATCTAGTTAAAAGATCGCAACCGGCGAATTAAGGTTTTGAACCAATTCAGACATGGAAACAAGCGCTCTCAGTTAGATTGTCTAATTGATCCTCACTACTTTGACTAGACGCGTTCATGAAACCTAGTCCCTGCAGAATCAGCCGCCACTCAGTAGGATATGCTCAAACTGGTCAGCACTCAACGCATTGCTAAGTGTTATCTACTTAAGTCCCTGAAAGAAATCGACGCGCCCACAGTCTAGCGAATTCGCCCTTTTGCACGCTACTCTACCTATCTTATGCCTTAGGCTTATCTTTACGTCCTGGAATGTAATACAGCGCCACTCAGTTGGCATTGCATTGAAAACTCTAACATATCGACCCTTAGCGTATTCCTTCCAGGTTCCTGAAAATCCCGCCCGCCTCTAGTGAATTAGCCATTGATAACTCACTTAAAGATTGCCTAGCGCTTCATCTAGAACGTCACCTGGATGACAAACGCGGACTCGTCAGTTAGTAGATTAAGCAAATCTATTGAGACCCACACTGCATAAGCTGTATCCTTAGCATCCTAACCACGAAGAAACGCGCACTCTAAGGTATGGCAATTTGCCCTTTGATGTACTCATAGTTTCGCCCTAGCGTAGATCACTAGATCCTAGCAGACCAACGCGCCTCAGTGCCGATCTAGCTCCCTCCATGAGATCGTCGACCTTTGCTCAGCGTAAAATTCCTAATAGGTCCATGAGGAATATTCGCCGGCTTCAGACATTGGATTGCCACTTTATTGAACATCACCTTTGCATAGA
>JAWQFJ010003854.1:0-7500 GCA_034096865.1 Theodoxus fluviatilis
GGGCAGGCAAAATGAACAGCGGTATTTCAAGACGGAGGAAAACATCCTTGTGGTGTGCGATGGAGGAGACAGCATCGGCGTTGTCCGTCATGCACGCCACGAGGAATGCGTCGCGCACCTGGACTGGGGTCAAGACGTCAGAGGTCAGGGACAGCAGCTTTTCCACCACTCTGTTTGACCCATGCAAGACTGCCAGTGACAATGTCGTCTGGCAGTACTGGTTATTCTCAAAGGCTGGCAAACCAGTGACATCTGCTATTTCTGTAGTTGCACTGTCACACTCGGGTTTTTCTTCCTTCGAACTCTTCTCAACATGATTGCTTTTCACTTCGTATTTGAAATGGACAGTTGCGATAGCTATCATTGCTTGAGCAAACTTTTGCTGAAAGAAATGTACTTGACTCGACAATTTCAGGAAATTTGTGTGGGGTGCATGCTCCTTCAGATCTTCCAGAGGACTGACGTTGTCACTCACACAGCAATGCGCGATGATTGCTTCCAGTGAAGCATCATTCAGGCACGTCCGCGACAAGTTGTCGGATTTCCTACAAACACGAAACAATTCATGGAACAAGCTTGATTGGCTGTGCGCTGAGCACACCAGGAATGAAACGTGGTCCTCCTTGTCCTGTTCAGTCAGGACCCTTTCTAGAACATTCTGTGTGCGGAGTGTGTCCACAAGCTCCTCGGCCAGACCCGATTCAGTCAGAGCAGGATGAAGGCAGACAAGGAAATAATGACCGTCGACAACCTCTCGGACAAAACGACAGATCAAGTCAGGGCGTAGCTCGGAAGATAGGCGAACTGACCAACGATCGACCTCTGACCCTTGACAGAGAGTGACCCTCTCGTACAGGAAGAACCTGCTGCAGTGATCCACCACCAGTTTCGGGTTGAACTCTCCATGGAGAAAGCAAACAATGTCTTGAAACAAAGTATGAATGAACACCCACTCGTTTCCCTCACGACAGATATATGAGCCTTGCAATGCCTTCACGCAAAGCTTCACCTTCTTGGCTGGAACACCATCATCACAGTCAACCAGACTACGCGCACGCTGCAATACATTGCCCCTCCTGTACCTTCCCTCCGTTTCAGGTGTGGATGACGATGGCCCCGGTTCTTCATCGAGAGTCTCGAGACGGAGCCTGCCATCGGACAACATCAGACATGTCAGCAGCAACGCCTGGTCTGGCTTCTCGTGGAGTATTTGCCTAATGGAGGCTGAGATAAATTCAAACGGGTTTTTAAAGAAGTCGATAAGTTTGTCTTGAGGTACATGTTGGTCAAAAAACAAATGACAAATGTGCGGAAATCCGTGCGGTGCTTTGAGAAGGAAAATTTCTAAAAACTGAAAAAGAGGAAAATCGTCCTCTCGCTCGTGCATCTTGGCGTGGTGGAGAAAGATGTCGCACTTGTCGTCATCAGTCAGGGTGCCCACGTCAACAACGCAGTCTTCACGAAACAGCGAGTGGCGAAGACTGTCCAGGCCCGATTCTGCTTCATGCACCTGAAAAAGACGAAATGTGTTCTTGGACTCCGTCCTTGGAGAAAATGTTTTGTTGTTTTGGTTGTGTTTGTTTCATTAAAGATGTTACAAGAAGGGCAAAGCCCATACGACTCACATGGTTGACCTTGACCTTCATATGACCTTGACCTTCAGGTGACCTTCACGGTCAAGGTCAAACAACTAAACCTACCAATGACATCATACACAAAGAAATGCTTTACACATTTTTCCTACCAAAATACATGTGACCTTGACCCAAGGTCAAGGTCATCCAAGGTCATGCAACACAAAGCTGTTAATTCAAGACATAGGAAGCACAATGGTGCTTATTGGCACTTTCTACCATGAGATATAGTCACTTTTACTGGTTCACTACCCCATTTTGGTCACATTTCATAAGGGTCAAAGTGACCTTGACCTTGATGATATGTGAACAAATGTGTCTCATGATGAAAGTATAACATGTGCCCCACATAATTATTAAGTTTGAAACAGTTATCTTCCATAGTTCAGGGTCAAGGTCACTTCAAAATATGTATACAATCCAACTTTGAAGAGCTCCTGTGACCTTGACCTTGAAGCAAGGTCAACCAAACTGGTATCAAAAGATAGGGCTTGCTTTGACCTATATACCACTTGTAGCTAAGGTCGCCATTCTCAATAACGTGGGAGAAAATTGGGAAAATGTTAAAAATGACTGTTTTTGAGACCATATTTAAGGCTCCTGTGACCTTGACCTTGAAGCAAGGTCAAGTCACTGTGTATGTTTTTTGAGGCCTTGGCATCATACACCATCATGCCACATTTGGTGTTGATAGACTTAATAGTCTCCGAGAAAAATCCAACGTTTAAGTTTTTTACGCCCGGACGGACGGACGGACGGACGCCCGGACGGACGACACGGCTCAGTACATAGACTCACTTTTGCTTCGCATGTGAGTCAAAAAATTATATATCCTTGTTGCCCAAAACTGACTGGTATCGGCATTCGTTGTATCATTCGTTTTCCTTCTTTAAATTTCAAAGGTGCACATCTTGGTAGAGCAGTAGACAGGAAGATGAAAATGAAATTTGGAAAATAGGTAGAAAGGTGTGTAACTAGTCGGGAAAACAGACGGACAAGTAGGTAGATAAATACATGTCGACGGAAGAAAGATAAGTAATTATATTTCGTTTAATTGTGTATCTTTATTTTTTCCTTTTAGGATTGTCGAAACTCGCTTCCTTTGTTTGCACAAGGGATACCGATAGAACATGCTGAGAAGCTAGAGTAAGCAAAGAGAGAAAAAGTCGTCTCCACATCGTTCAATAGTACTCTCCACCACATTCCATGCAGGGCTGCATCCTCACTTATCTCCGAGCGCCTTATGATTTGTTTGTTTGTGTGTTAGCTTGCTTGCTTGCTCATTTGATCATCTCTGAATCTGATGAGCAGCCATATCATCTTTTGGAGATACAGTTTAATGACCGCAAACAAAATATTTTGCCCTTGGGTACAAAGAGAACTTGACGTAGGCCACAGTTTGGCGTGATATGAATGGTGAATTGTGCGGACTAGAGGGATCTAAAAAAGAACGATTGTGTTGGTCTATAGATCAATCAGAAATGGTCATCCATCCTACATACGTTTTAACGACAAATATTCTCATCCATTTACGAGAAAGTCTATTCTAAGCTGCATTTCATCAAACAAAGACAGACTGAACGTTTTTGAAGAACAAGAGCAGAATGGGACTGGTTGTACAGCGACCTGAAGCTGGCGGCTGGTGAAGAGGAAGTAGAATCGATGCTTAGTTTCTGGGGATGTCTGGGACTTGAGACAAAGACTAGCTTGCACCAAAGGCTCGCGCCACGCCTGCATTTTCTCTTGGGTGGTGGTGAACTGGCCGAAGATGTCGTCCACGAAGACCACAGTGCTACCCTTCTCAGGTGCCGGCTGGTCCAGGAGTCGCTTCAGGTCGGCGGGTTCCTGGAGCGCCATCACGCGTGCCCCCTGCTGGTGGTGGAGACGGAGCAGGTGGCACGCCATGGCGGTCTTGCCGTCGCCCGGTCCCCCCGTCAGCATGACACAGCCGTGATGTTGCAGGCAGTCTCGTGCCGTGGGGTACCTCGATGTTTCCACGAACTCTTCCTTCCCGTAGTTCACTGCCAATGTAGAGAGTTGTAAATCAGTGTGACTGGATGGACATTTGGGGGTTGCCCTTCAAGCTATCGCTGCACAGTTACTTATGTTAGGCATCTTGCCACGATGGAGTTGATATAGGTCATTTTGACAAGGTGAATAATCCACACCAATTCCACAATGAAAGATTAGATTTCAGCAACAGTGGAGACAGAAAGACAAAATTTTAAACAACCATTAACGGCCGTGCCCGCCTTTATCACTTTTTGTGGGACTTCAGAATGCTACATCGTACATCAGAGCTGGCTCTTTCCAAAACTTGGAACTCATGGAACTGTCCAGAAATGTGCATCATGGACGACCCAAGAAAGGATTCCTGGCATTTGTTCGCAAAGAAAGCAAACCACACAGTGCTTCCATGAAAATAAAAACCACGTATTTCAATTTTTATTGTTGCTGGCAACTGCTCTTCAACCTGATTACTCTCACTTCCTCTGGTGGTAGCGAGTGTGATTCAACTTTGTCATTCTGATCATGAGGAGATCCTTTTGTAAAACTTACTTAGGCAAATTTGATGTATTGTCCTTGAATGTAATACTCACAGAAACGCTGGGTAGAAGCACTCTTAGATGGGTCGAATGATTCTAGAAAGGAAACAAATAATCACAGTTTGTTAAAGATTTTCATATTACAGCTGAGATGATTCTGAAACCATTCATAACAAGACTAGCATCTACGTGTGCATGTATAGCCCCCACCCCCCAAAATAATAGACGACCATCGCTCCAGTTTATGTACCCGATTGAGCATCTTACGAATAATCTGTGCATACCTACCATGACACATTTAGAAATATGCTTGTGTCCACTGGAATAGATATATTGCGTATATTCAATTACTTCATGGCTAAGCAAGCAGGAGGGAACAAGCTGGCCTCTTGGTGGAGAAAGTGCGAGTTAGTCTACAAGGAAGCTGCCAAATACCGCCTTGATCTTTCTAGTTTCATAGCATCAACATGGGAAGAAGAGGATGAATCTTTTCTCTTCTTTGTGTGTGTACACGTGTGTGTGTGTGTGTGTGTGTGTGTGTGTGTGTGTTTCTTTATCTCTCGACTAAAAGTAAAACTAAAATGAGATGCCCAAGACAGATATCACGAATTAGGACTGCCAACTTTTCATCTGACTTCATAACTCGGACTTCTCGGCTGCACTGTACATTTGTGCCGGGGTGGGATGGAAGTCACAGCCAGATATTTACGTCTCAATAATGAGGTTTGTCATCCTTGAGGGCACCAAGATGACAAACGTCACTAATGAGACGGAAATCTCTGGCTGTGACATCCATCCCGCCCCGGTACAAATGTACAGTGCAGCCGAGAAGTCCGAGTTATGAAGTCAGATGAAAAGTTGGCAGTCCTAATTCGTGAGTCAAGCAGAAACACAGAAAATATCCATCGCACCTACCGTTTGTTGATGTGAAGTTCTGGGTTACTGAAAGAGACATTTTGAATGTGTATGTAAATCATACATATCTGAATATTCTAAACAAGTTTGAAGGGTTGAGAAGTTCCTGTAAATACTTTTTTGTCTTTTTGCTTTGGCCCGTCATAGATGTTTAAATCAAAGCTAACGACACAAGGTTGCAGCCAATATACATCCCACATTGTTCCTGCCAGCCTACCCCCCAGTGCTCTCCCCTCTTGCATGAGTACTCGGTCAGCCCGTCAGCCTCTACTCGCTTGTTGAAACCATGTCTTTTGACAGGCGGAGATGGGCGAGCATGCTTTCGGGTTGGACGATGTGCGAGGCGCAGTGCCGTGGTTCTATCCCTGGGAGGGAGAAATCTGGGTTTATTTAATATCTTTACATATCTGAATGGCAACATAGAGAATATTCACTTACAGATGCATCTTAACTACACTGCATGGTGGCGACCAGGAAATGCTGCATCAAAATGTTCTTAGGGACTTTAAAAAAATTCAGCAAGACTATGAACTAAGAAAGACTATGCTTTAGAATATTCCAGCAGACTCATCACATACAATGAAAAATTCCAAAACACCATATTAGTATTAATTTAAGTCACACTTACTGGATCGCTTTGTACAAGCCGTAGTGAGGCAACTCGTGACAAAGTATTCTCATCTCCTCCTACACCCAATGTTTTCAAAGCACACCACACGCACCCCACCCATGACCCCCTCCCTCCAGACCACCACATCGCCAACTCCCTCCCCTCCCCTCCCCTCAAGGAAGCTGCCATAATCAAATACCCGCCTTGATCTTTCTAGTTTCATAGCATCAACATGGGAAGAAGAGGATGAATCTTTTCTCTTCTTTGTGTGTGTACACGTGTGTGTGTGTGTGTGTGTGTGTGTGTGTGTGTGTGTGTGTGTGTGTGTCTGTGTGTTTCTTTATCTCTCGACTAAAAGTAAAACTAAAATGAGATGCCCAAGACAGATATCACGAATTAGGACTGCCAACTTTTCATCTGACTTCATAACTCTGACTTCTCGGCTGCACTGTACATTTGTACTGGGGCGGGATGGATGTCACAGCCAGAGATTTCCGTCTCAATAGTGACGTTTGTCATCCTTGAGGGCACCAAGATGACAAACGTCACTAATGAGACGGAAATCTCTGGCTGTGACATCCATCCCGCCCCGGTACAAATGTACAGTGCAGCCGAGAAGTCAGAATTATGAAGTCAGATGAAAAGTTGGCAGTCCTAATTCGTGAGTCAAGCAGAAACACAGAAAATATCCATCGCACCTACCGTTTGTTGATGAGAAGTTCTGGGTAACTGAAAGAGACATTTTGAATGTGTATGTAAATCATACATGATATTTGAATGGCAACATAGCGAATATTCACTTACAGATGCATCTTAACTACACTGCTTGGTGGCGACCTGGAAATGCTGCATCAAAATGTTCTTAGGGTCTTAAAAAAAATTTCAGCAAGACTATGAACTAAGAAAGACTATGCTTTAGAATATTCCAGCAGACTCAACACATACAATGAAACATTCCGAAACACCATATTAGTATTAATTTAAGTCATACTTACTGGATTGCTTTGTACAAGCCTTAGTGAGGCAACTCGTGACAAAGTATTCTCATCTCCTCCTACACCCAATGTTTTCAAAGCACACCACACACACCCCACCCATGACCCCCTCCTTCCGCACCACCACATCGCCAACTCCCTCCCCTCCCCTCGCCTCCCATCGCCCTTTCCTAGTGTCACTCATTGCTCTATTCTCCATTCTCCCTACTCTGTTGATTGAAAGTCTTGGGAGAATGCAATGCAACACATTCGTATTTCCAGACTACGTCTCTGGTCTCTTTTTATCCGTAAAGTTAGTTCCTGATTTCTATTGGGGGAACATTTTGTTTTCATAGGGAGTGGGCTATTCGCGGTGTTTTGCAGTAAGAGCATGACTCTTGCTGTTCTGGGTATATTAAATTACTGTTAGTGAAAAAAATGTATTCGAAAGGACTCTCAACCCAGACTGGCCATTTCTTTGTTTTTCAATTCCGCCATCTCGTAAGAGCAAAGATGTAATCAACGTTTCCATGAAGAACTAGATGGATTTTAAAAAAGTTTTCAAGAGACAGTTTCTTCATGCAGCACTTACAATTTTCAACATGTCCAACAGCGACATTCCTATGAGCCTCGCCGCTGTTTGTTTGCTGCATGTTTGCAGCTGCACCTGTGAACAGTTCAAATGGACGGATTTCACACAGGCTGATTAGAACTGAAGACTCAAAGTAGACATGGAACAGTTTGCACATTTTAACACGTATCAGACAATATCAGACTCGAAGATGGGAATTGTGATTTCTACATTCTTTGTTTGCAAGTTT
>JAWQFJ010003854.1:10000-17279 GCA_034096865.1 Theodoxus fluviatilis
TACTTTAATTTCAAGGCATGTAAAAGACCCCAAAATATTCTGGAGGCAACTAAAAACACTCGACAGTAGATATAAAGCCCCCTCTGGTATTGACTCCCGTGTTTGGAGAGAACACTTCGAAAGTATTTACGAAACAACGCATGATGAGCATGTAATAGAAGGGGAGACAACTGTATCACGCGATTTTGGGCACGGGGAGATGCTCGATGCAGAGATTACTACTTCAGAGATAGCGGATGCTATAAAGAGCCTCAAACTGGGGAAGGCACCTGGGGGGGACAACATTCTTGCTGAAATGCTTAGGTGTGCATCAAAAGAGATTTTGCCTTTCTTATACAAGTTATTTAACCGTGTCTTTGAAAATGCCGATTTCCCTAAACAGTGGGCAAACTCTGTGATTATCCCTCTACACAAGTCAGGTCCTGTAAATGATCCTGATAACTACAGGGGAATATCCCTAACAAGCAATCTTAGCAAAGTGTTTATACATATACTGAATAGGCGGTTACAGATGTGGACAGATGATAACGGGATTATAGGAGAAGAACAGGCAGGCTTTCGAAAGAACTACTCAACAATTGATAACATATTTGTTCTACATAGCATTGTGCATCGATACTTACAAAGACACAGAAAGGTGTATGCGGCCTTTGTTGATTTCCAAAAAGCTTTCGACACTGTCAATAGACAAGCCTTGTGGTGTATTCTGGAACGGAACGGGGTCCTCGGGAAAATGGGGAGAATGTTGAAGTCTGTTTACAAAACGGTGAAATGCTGCGTAAAATGTGACGGAGTGACGTCAGATTATTTTGACTCTCACATGGGTTTGAAGCAGGGTTGTAAAATGAGCCCTTTACTGTTTTCCTACCTAATGACGTCACTGACTAATGAGATAATAGAAAATGGAAAACATGGCGTACAAGCAATGACAAACGGTCCTGATCTGTTTACTCTCCTTTTTGCAGATGACATTGTTCTATTATCAGACACGGTTACAGGTTTACAGAACCAAATAGATCATTTGAGCAAGGCAGCAGACAGACTAGGGCTAAGAGTACAAATATCTCAATGTCAGTGCAAGAACACCTAATGCTATGATCTATGGTGATACGGGAAGGCATCCGCTACATATCAATACTGATAAAAAGATATATTACCAGTTGGAAGTATGACTTGAATAGGAGCAATCGTTTTATATTGTACAGAGAATTAAAAACAGACTTTGGGACTGAAGCTTATCTATAAACTCTGAACCGGAAAGTTTTCAGAGAAGAGAGATGTCTGGATACGTTTTCGATTTGGCATTAGCAAAATGACGGTTCACAAACAGAGGTATAATAAAGATGAATACTAAACTATATGTCCAGCTTGTCACGAAAAAGATGAAGATGAACAACAATTTGTCCTGTACTGCCCAGCATTTGAAGATATTCGAATGAAGTATATAATCCCATATGTGCAATGTAATGATATAGAGCCTCTTGTCCAGCTGCTCTCTGTAAAAGAGACTGGCCCTATGCGGGCTGTCAGTACTTATTTGTACTATGCGTTCAAAAGAAGTGTGGAAGCTACTGTGTGGAAATGCTCTCTCTCTGTAATTGTTTTTGTACAGAAAACACGTGTTGACCATATCATGTACTATTTCTGATTGTAATGGGCCAATGGCCTACACAATAAACTATTTGTTCGTTGTTCGTTGTTCTCTCTCTCTCTCTCTCTCTCTCTCTCTCTCTCTCTCTCTTTCAAAGCAGCGACGAACAAAGACTTACCAATAAGACCTTGTCCATCAATAGAAGCTGATGCTTACACAATTACTCACTCAGATGTAGTGAAAGAGGCAGTCACACAAAGATATGACGAACGAAATGTTAACATGCAAACGCTGGAATCGAACTCATGGCGACAGGTACACAGTCACACATATTCTCACCAGAAATCAGGTACAGAAGGGAGTGCAGCTAATCACGTGACATCACAACCGTGACTATACCACCAGTGCGTGTCCTACCTGCCTGCCTTGACAGCTGGACTGCCACACGACGGTAGACGGAATTCCAGGGACGCTGGAAGCGACTCACAAAGGTTTGGAGCTGCGTGCTGGTACTGAGGACTCTGCAACAATGCAGTCGTGTCGCTAACTTCGCATCACCATAGACTGAAGTTGGGTGACTCAAGGTGGATGGATGGATGGATGGATGGATGGATGGATGGATGGATGGATTATGGTGGGAGGGAGGAAGGGAGGGAGGGATGGAAGGACCTAAAAATGAATGGTGGGAGGGAGGGACAAATGGAAGTACGGATGGATGGATGGATGGATGGAATGGAGGGAGGGAGGGAGGGAGTGAAGGAGCAAGGGAGGGAGGGAGGGAGGGAGGGAACGAGGGAGGGAGGGAACGAGGGAGGAATAGATGGCTGGAAGGGGTGAAAAATGAAAGGGGGGGGGGGGGGGGCAGAGAGGATGGGGGAGGGGAAGGAGCAACGAGGCGAGGAGAAAAAAGAAATTAAATGTGTATGGCTGATGAGAGGAACTGACAACTGATTATAAATATTGGGCCTGTGTGACAATCAAATTATCATGCAAAGCTTCGCCCACTGCACACGCCACATCCGCTACCAGGAGTATGACAAAAGACGACCAGCTGTTCAGAGGGTCACATGACAGAAAATAGGTTGAGAGTAGTATGGAAGCAGACGATAGCCGTCGAAGCCTCCTCCCTCCTCCCCATTCGGATGAGATCCTCCTCCTCCTCCTCCTCTTGTAGGCAGAGATGTAAAGGAGAAATATTGCTTACTCGCTAGGAAGCAGAGGTTAGCCCCCTCACCCCTTAACCTTCTCCCAGACCAAAGCCTTATCAGTGTGAACGTGCACACACCTTCTCCCAGACCAAAGCCTTATCAGTGTGAACGTGCACACACCTTCTTCTCCCAGACCAAAGCCTTATCAGTGTGAACGTGCACACACCTTCTTCTCCCAGACCAAAGCCTTATCAGTGTGAACGTGCACACACCTTCTTCTCCCAGACCAAAGCCTTATCAGTGTGAACGTGCACACACCTTCCTCTCCCAGACCAAAGCCTTATCAGTGTGAACGTGCACACACCTTCTCCCAGACCAAAGCCTTATCAGTGTGAACGTGCACACACCTTCTTCTCCCAGACCAAAGCCTTATCAGTGTGAACGTGCACACACCTTCTTCTCCCAGACCAAAGCCTTATCAGTGTGAACGTGCACACACCTTCTTCTCCCAGACCAAAGCCTTATCAGTGTGAACGTGCACACACCTTCTCCCAGACCAAAGCCTTATCAGTGTGAACGTGCACACACCTTCTTCTCCCAGACCAAAGCCTTATCAGTGTGAACGTGCACACACACCTTCTCCCAGACCAAAGCCTTATCAGTGTGAACGTGCACACACACCTTCTCCCAGACCAAAGCCTTATCAGTGTGAACGTGCACACACCTTCTTCTCCCAGACCAAAGCCTTATCAGTGTGAACGTGCACACACACACCTTCTCCCAGACCAAAGTCTAATCAGTGTGAACGTGCACACACACACCTTCTCCCAGACCAAAGCCTCTATGCCTGCCTCTCATACCCTCAGCATCCTTATGTCTACCACACCTGATCAGTTCTGGGGGCCAAACTCTAGCAAGAGCTTAAAAAAACTGAAAAAAAACAACCGGCCCCTGATATTGCTCCCACAAAGGTATATTACCTATTATCTTCCTTGTGGCACCTAGAATAATGTGTCAAGTTTGAATCCAGCAGCTTTAGTTGTACAGGAATGCACAGCAAGAAAAACATAAACCCAATCTACAAACACACACACAACTAAATGGAATCACAAAGAAATCTTGTGATTTTTTCCTGTCCATTTTTATATCTGCTGTCTAAATAGACAAGTCAGCGTACCGAGTATGGAGTACGCAAGTGAATGAAATGCAGATGCTTCTCCAGGTCACACGTGTCTAAATGCAGGGTGTCGTCATGTCATCTGTCATCATGTCATCCGTCATCTTTCCGCCGGAAGTGGATCCAAGAGAATGAAACTCTGCGAGTAATAGCCAATCAATCGTAGATACACTCTCAACCTTTGCTTGATATGAGATGGTAAATAAATACTAAGAAGTGGAGTGATTATTCTCCCAACGATAATTTAAGTCGACTTGTAAATACTATTTAAACTGTATTTTCGTGATTTTATGTATGGAGAGCTCAGCCTCGATTTTCCGCACGACAAGCATCCTACCGTTGCTTCAACAGCCGAACAGGTCAAACTCTCGAGGTTCCGACAACTGTATCTTGGCCACATTTGGCTCAACAAACGGCATTAAATAACTGCTCAATTGAGTATTCACTTCTCATTCCGCAAATTGTTTAAATCATGAATTACGCACACGTATTTTCTAATACATACACTCTAAAATAAAACAAGAAGGGCAAAGCCCATACGACTCACATGCTTGACCTTGACCTTTATATGACCTTGACCTTCAGGTGACCTTCAAGGTCAAGGTCAAACAACTAAACCTACCAATGACATCATACACAAAGAAATGCTTTACACATTTTTCCTACCAAAATACATGTGACCTTGACCCAAGGTCAAGGTCATCCAAGGTCATGCAACACAAAGCTGTTAATTCAAGACATAGGAAGCACAATGGTGATTATTGGCACTTTCTACCATGAGATATGGTCACTTTTAGTGGTTCACTACCCCATTTTGGTCACATTTCATAAGGGTCAAAGTGACCTTGACCTTGATGATATGTGACCAAATGTGTCTCATGATGAAAGTATAACATGTGCCCCACATACTTATTAAGTTTGAAACAGTTATCTTCCATAGTTCAGGGTCAAGGTCACTTCAAAATATGTATACAATCCAACTTTGAAGAGCTCCTGTGACCTTGACCTTGAAGCAAGGTCAACCAAACTGGTATCAATAGATAGGGCTTGCTTTGACCTATATACCACTTGTAGCTAAGGTCGCCATTCTCAATAACGTGGGAGAAAATTGGGAAAATGTGAAAAATGACTGTTTTTGAGACCACATTTATGGCTCCTGTGACCTTGACCTTGAAGCAAGGTCAAGTCACTATGTATGTTTTTTGAGGCCTTGTCATCATACACCATCATGCCACATTTGGTGTTGATAGACTTAATAGTCTCCGAGAAAAATCCAACGTTTAAGTTTTTTACGCCCGGACGGACGCCCGGACGGACGCCCGGACGGACGACACGGCTGAGTACATAGACTCACTTTTGCTTCGCATGTGAGTCAAAAATAAGGAAAAGAAAGGATGACTCAATTGATCACTAGGGATGCGAGATTAAAAATGTCAGAGCACAGCGTTCTTCTCTTAGATTTGTTAAAACTATCAAAACAATTTCAAGGAAGCAAAATTCTGCAGATAAAAATCATACAGCATTTGACAAAAATAACTAATTAAAAAACATTTTAATTTTCAAATACAGAAAGAAATTATGAATGACATACGCTGGCTTGACATACATGCATTTATTATCTTCTGATAGAGGTACCACCGATGAACTGTATGTGATTTATAGCTGTGTCAAGCATATCTAAATAATCTCACTTTTGTCAATCAATACACTGGAATTCCGATTGTGATGCAGATCTTCCAAGATGTATTTGATTTGGTGTACTCTACTGAGGCATTCTGGTTAAAACAGAAACTCTTACCTCAGGGCACACAGCCATGTTAGGACACCGAATCCCTGGGGGGTAGGGAGTGGGGAAGGAAAGGGGGAATTAAACAGTTAATCCAGACTGTGAACACTAGGAGGATACCTGTAAAGATTCATGAGTACTCTCTAACACATTGTCTTGCCCCCCCCCCCCCCCCCCCCCCCCCCAATCCCATTTCAACAATGAACATGAACATGACTTTAAAGTCTTTGTGGCTCTTGTATAGTTTGATATGAACAGTGTCACTATGAATCAGCTCATCAGCTGGTGTGCTGCAGTCTTTGTGCTTTTCAGGACTGCTCCCGTAGCACTCAGTCATATGGCAGGCCCCAAGCAACACACACCTTCAATTGGGGGGGGGGGGGGGGGGTATCTTGTAGCTAATAGGTAGAAGACATCAACCCTGGTGGGGCCGTATGTACCTTCTCCAGGCTTCAAAGCAACCCAACCATGACAAAGTCCCTACATCCCACTTCAAATGGGAGGATGTCATGCCCAGCCCTCTGCCCTACTAAATATTTCTCACTATCGTGCAGCTGTATGATGCGTTGCAAACCCTCACTGTGAACTTCACTTATGTATACATGTATAACTAGAGGTACTGCCTGCCTGATTGTTGAATGATATATTGACCAGCGTACGTAATGCTGAATGAGTCGAAGTCGGAAACATTCGCGGACACTGTACCCGTGGTACTCTGTCCGGGCGGAGAGTACCCCAGTTTTCAAATCTCGGCCTTACAATCACGTGACTAGCCCGCCCGGGGAGTTATGCTAAGATCCGGCCGCGTTAATGTATCTCCGTTTTGTGACAAACGTCTTGCTCGGCGGTACTGTACTCCATGCACCTTAACGGTCCGCGTGATTCGGGTGTAATCTTAAGCTAAACGACGTTTATAAATGTCCGTTCTCGTTCAAATGCCGAGATTTGAAAACTGGGGTACTCTGTCCGCCCGGATAGAGTACCTCGGGTACAGTGTCCGCGAATGTTTCCGACTTCGACCATTTCAACCATAGTAATATCCTGGTCAAGGAAGATGCTTAATGTGTTAAGGATTGTTCCTATAGATATTCCTTCCACAGATTAGGGGGTGAGAGTCAGTGCCTAAAACTGTAGCCATTAGGCAGCCTCTGTTCATTTGAGTAGTTGGAGCAAAGGTCTTTGGTTGGAGTCTATCCATGCAATTTATGGCTGAAAGGATCTCAACGCTAGGATTACCCACAATATTTTGTAATTTTCATTTTGGACACAAAAGAAAGTTCATAAATACCATCTTACCGTCCAACTTGTCCATTTTGAGCCAAAATGCAGCGAGAGTGGCGACGAGTAGAGCGGCGAGAAGCGTCTGCTTTCACTCAAGAAGAAACTTTTCTGCACTCGACTAGTGAAACGCTTTTCCAAAAGGCGCGAAAACTAAATCGGCGCGAAAACCGGCGAGAGCGATTTATCTCCGATCTCAGAGAGCTACTTCCGGCGGAAAGATGACGGATTACATGATGACAGATGACATGATGACGCCCTGCAATTAGTCGCTTCCTTCGTAGTCTGCAGCTGTTCTT
>JAWQFJ010003855.1:0-2500 GCA_034096865.1 Theodoxus fluviatilis
AGGTCACCTGAAGATCAAGGTCATATAACGGTCAAGGTCAAGCAAGTGAGTCGTATGGGCTTTGCCCTTCTTGTTAAGATTTAAAGTAACGAAATGCATTTTGGGGAAATTTGATCGTTATCAGCAATGCGATTTATTTCAATACTACTGCGGAAACCTCCATGATGAATTGATATTTAAACTTTCTGTATTCCATGGGTCAAGTTTAATTGATTTGATTGTTGATATTATAAACCTTTCGAACTTACACATCGAAGAGTGTAAACATAGCTTCCATTGTTCTAACTTGAGTATTTGTTGCCTACTTGTCACAACCACAAAGCAAATGAGCAAATTTTGTATCCTGAAAGTATGTCTCAATGTGGATCGACTTTATTTCCGGAATATGTGTGTGTGTGTGTGTGTGTGCGTGTGTGTGTGTGTGTGTGTGTGTGTGTGTGTGTGTGTGTGTGTGTGTGCGTGTGTATTTGTGTGTGTGTGTGCGTGCGCGCACGCGCGTGAGTGTTTTGTGTGTGTTTGTCTTTGTGTCTGTCCATCTGTCTGTCTATGTGTATGCGAGTGCATGATTGAACACACATAATACTTAATTACGTGTGTCAGTAAAATTTTAGTTGAAAAAAAACTCCGCTGGCAGTGAACCTCCAGGTTTTGGCATTGTAGGGATAAATAAAAACCCTCCAGGTTTTGGCATTAAAAAAAAGATCGGGTTCGAACCCGCAAACTCTCGAGAAAAGAGGGGGGGAAAGTTTCAGCGCGGATTCGAACCCGTTTACACATGTCCTAACATTACAATATTCCAACGCTCTACCAGATGAGCCATTCGGGAACTGATATGACTAAGTGTTTGTAAAGCAATTGTAACATTCTTTTCCGTAAACCTCCTCGGTTCGTATTTTGCACTGTAAATTGTAGAAAATGGATGATAGTTCATGAAATTTGAGTAGTCTTGTACGTTTTAGGATACTCAAGGTCTATTTCTGCCAAGTTTAATAACGATTCACTGCCATTAGGCCACGCGAACAGAACTTGGTAGTGTTGGGCTCAGACGGAGTGGCTGTTCGAAGAGTCGGACGGCCGCGCGGGTGGACAATTTTGACTGTAAAACGAATTTTTTAAGCAATGGCGATTTGTTTTCTGGGGAGGATCACGAAAACTATTTATGTAATTGGTGAGCGTTCATACTGCGTGGGAGAAACGCTGCTGGCGATGGGAGTGAAGGAAAAGGCGAAATATCACCACGAAATACCTCGATTCTGAAAATTTGATACATTCAATCGGACCTAACTTCCAGTGAGTGTGCAAAATGTCAAGGAAATCCGTCCAGTAGTTTTTGAGATATCAGCCGTTAAGTCGGGACAGACAGAGAGACACACAGGCAGACACACAGACAGACAGACAGATAAAGCTGTTAGGACCTCCAGTAAACCTGGAGGGAAAATCCTTCTTTATCCTTCACCCATGTCCAATCTCCTCGAAATTACGTCACGTTATTCGACGTCAAATGATCACATCACACATGCCAAAACTTAACTTGAGTCGGGACAGAGTTCCATCCCTTGCCTTCTCTGCAACCCCAAAATGTAAAACAGTCACTTTTTTTTCAAACCTCGATTCTGAAAATTTGATACATTCAATCGGACATAACTTACAGTAAGTGTGCAGAATGTCAAGGAAATCTGTTTAGTAGTTTTTGAGAAATCAGCCGTTAAGTCGGGACAGACAGACAGACACACACACACACACACACACACACACACACACACACACACAGACACAGACACACACACACACACACACACACACACACACACACACACACACACACACACACACACACACACACACACACACAGAACAGATAAAGTCTGTAGAACCTCCAGTAAACCTGCAGGGATAAAGGCAGTATGCTCTGCCAGCCAGGTCTGACTCCGAGAAGTTTAGTTCATTTTATCAAAGATTATAGGTTACACAAAGATAGTTCATGCCGAGCTTTTGCTCTTTGAAGTTACAAGCAGCTAAAATTGCAGCGCCTCAAGCGGCTAGCACTATGGGAGATGCTTCTGCGCATGTCCGTGAGCCTATAGTCCGTTTCAACATTGCACATTTAAAATGGTGGACATAGTCTCGCTTCGCGCAGAAAAGCTGAATTTGGGGACACTAGAAACCCCATCCAAAGAAAATGTAAACCATGAACAGCATTAATTTATCAAAGCTGTATGTTGAATGCATCAAAAGGTATTGAAAGCTCCTACTTTTTAACAATCGAAATGCAGGTCACTCGCAGAACCAAAGATTCCCATGCCCGATGTGTGCCAGAGTGTATCGCTCACAGGTTGGCTTACAGATTCACCAGAAAGCGTGTAGCCAGAGACTCCTTTGCCAGTGATCCACGGATCCGAGGAAGCAGCTGTCATCATCATCAACATTCCGACACCCAAATCAATTGATTGAGCGTTGTTTTGACCGTGTGTTGGTGTAGTCGTCGACCAGGAAGTAAGTC
>JAWQFJ010003855.1:7500-10000 GCA_034096865.1 Theodoxus fluviatilis
CTTTGTATTTCCTGTAACTGACAAACATTACGGTTGTGGAAATACTTTTGAAAAAGGCGGCAAAACGCCGTGGTCAAGCAAATGCACGGACCCTGACAACGACGACGACGATGACTACGACGCCTTGTGGCTCCATAGTATCATGATAACCATCGACATGATCACCACCATTGCTCATGGCATCCTACAGTTTAGCCATCTGGCTTCGTTGCTGCGTTGGCTTTCTCTCATAGTGTTTCGGATTTCAGTACAAAAAGCAACTAGAATCTTTTGGAGCTTCTCCATTGATCAATTGCTCTCGCGAAGACTTCTTTCCTGCACACGAATAGACAAACTGGGGGAGTTTAGTTTCATGTGCGAGATAAAAACTGAACTCTCTGTGCAGTACCAAACAGCACGTGTACAAAGACGAGGCCAGGGCGGTAGTGGGAAAAGTATTTATAGCGCCGAAAGCCCGACAGCCAGGGGCATCAACTGATGAGGGCACATCGAGCGGCTCCGGCAGTTTGTTACATGTGAAAAACAACTTTGCACGATGCAATGCGCACTACACCTGTAAACGATTAAAAAAAGACATTTCATTCATGCGACGAATCAATCAAACTTCCGTTAGTAAACGTTTATAATACCCGCTTGGTAAATAACGATTAGGAACAGATACGTCCTAACATTCTTAGAAAAAGATACAAAATTGTAAATTGTTCATGAGATTAAGTTGATACGCTGAAAGAAATGGACCAGAGGGTTTGCGTCTAAAAGAAAGGTTAAAATTCACAAGAATGGCAAACGTCTCAGCGCTGATCTTTTTACAGGAACACGTCGAACTGAGGCCTAGAAGTCTGGCACACGTGCCTGAGAGCCGCTCGAGCTGCTACTATACGTCTGACAGTAATTCCCAGTAAGCAGTTCTATTGCTGTTGCTATTGGTTACTGCCCATGCGGATTTCCACGACGGATGGAGATGGTGTCTATGGTTCACCTTCAATGAGAATGTCTTCAGGGCGGTGCCGCAGTCGCCAGGGCGAAATGCACGTGTCCACGTGACGACTGGCAAGTACTGGAATCGCTGCAGTACATGTGGGTCCTACTCAATGACCAATTTTGGCTGTCTCGAAATCCTGTGCTTTGTCACCGGGTCTTGGATGACCTCCATTACGGCACGTGTCTGCAAGAGCGCGATACCCTTTGGCTGACAGCATTCACCGGGGCTGGTATGGTACAGAAACTTTGCTTTGCAAAAACAGTCGGCTTCATGTCAGATCGGAGACCACCGCAGCCGCTCTAGTTGGACGCCACGTGTCGATGTCTCTAGATCTTGAAAACAATCCGATGTTCATGGTGCTCCTGTGGCGGCAGTGGTCACCTTTGGAATGTGGCCCGGAAACAAAAGTGTTCCAACCGTCTCTAAGGTTCATATATCAACAGATTCGTTAATGTCAGCGTTCAATGTCGAACTCGTCAGTGCTGATTTCACCTAAAATTCTTCTCGTGAGTTTAGATGGCACATTCTACTTGTTGCAAAGGAACTGACGCGTGTGTGAATCTGCTGAGTAATCATTTCTTCTGAGAAATATTTCGTTATCAATGGTATATGTATATTGCAGTAGTAATGACAGTATTATCATCTATTCACGCAACACGATAATAATATCACAAAAGACAAAAGTTAAAAACCAATAGTTTGAAGAAACAGCAATGTTCAGTGCGGATAACACACATATATTTCGAGAAACAAATCACACCAGACAATTATCTGGAGCAAAGTTTCGGCTCAGGAGTCGACTTCGGGCGCACAAAACACTACAGGAGACTTACACGTTAGGGAGCAAATGCAAAATCTGCCTTTATGTGATGCACACCACCCAGACAAAACCTTCGTATTTCCTGTAACTGACAAACATTACGGTTGTGGAAGTACTTTTGATATAGGCGGCAAAACGCCGTCGTCAAGCAAATGCACGGACGCTGACAACGACGACGACGATGACTACGACGCCTTGTGGCTCCATAGTATCATGATAACCATCGACATGATCACCACCATTGCTCATGGCATTCTACACTTTAGCCATCTGGCTTCGTTGCTGCATTGTCTTTCTCTCATAGTGTTTCGTACTTCAGTACAAAAAGCAACTAGAATCTTTTGGAGCTTCTCCATTGATCAATTGCTCTCCCGGAGACTTCTTTCCTGCACACGAATAGACAAACTGGGGGAGTTTAGTTTCATGTGCGAGGTAAAAACTGAACTCTCTGTGCAGTACCAAACAGCACGTGCACAAAGACGAGGCCAGGGCGGTAGTGGGAAAAGTATTTATAGCGCCGAAAGCCCGACAGCCAGGGGCATCAGCTGATGAGGGCACATCGAGCGGCTCCGGCAGTATGTTACATGTAAAACACAACTTTGCACGATGCAATGCGCACTACACCTGTAAACGATTTAAAAAAGACATTTCATTCATGCGACGATCAATCACACTTCCGTTAGTAAACGTTTATAATA
>JAWQFJ010003855.1:15000-42606 GCA_034096865.1 Theodoxus fluviatilis
CATCAGTTGAAGATAGTGTGGTGATTATGAGAGACTAAAACACATACATTGGTTCATTCGAAATGAGAATACATTTTCAGCACTCGATGACACCATTGTATTTGTGTAAACAGGTCGTAAGCAATCCTCTACTTGTGAGCTGCTAATGTGACGCTTCAGTTTGACATTGATCGAGAGCTGCAGAATCTTGCGAGTCTTTGTCATAGTGGAATCGTATATAACGTGCACACGCTGAGCACAGGCAGACTACTTGTAACTGATTGCTCCTTTCTTGAGAAACCTGGACTCGTGTCGACCGCTTACATAGTTGTTCGACATGGCGACCTCAGCACAAGGGGGAAAACACCAGACGCTTTAAAAATATCCAAAATTACATATCAACGTAACTCATTCGGCTATAGAAAGTGATCTATAAATATCCCTTCGCATAATGCCGCAGTAAAATGCACGACCTCTCTGAGCCCAACAATTGCCAACGATCAGTGAAACAGACTAAATGCATTTCTCATCAAGAAAATTTTTTCGAGTGTTCTGGATTTCTCTCTTCGACCGATAGTCACAGAATACAACAGAATGAGTTAATGCCTGCCTTCTTTTCCTGTGCTCGGTTTTGCTGAGTTGCCATGTAGTTATAGCAATGAGAGGTCCATGTGCGACATCACTCTTTTCCCCGCATTCAAAGCACTGGCTACCTCTTGATAAAGTCTGACCTAATGTGCACGAAGTCGGCCTTGTATCCACGAGTAATGAACTTTGAAAGAAGACTTTAGTACTATTGTGCAGAAAATGTATATGTACATGCGATTACGTTGATAAGTTAGGTCTACTGTTTTGTCGCTTTTAGCTCCCTGCCGTATTGAAGACAACTGATGTATCGTCGTTATTGCATGAGAATGACGATTTAAACAAGAAGGGCAAAGCCCATACGACTCACATGCTTGACCTTGACCTTTACATGACCTTGAAATTTACACGACCTTGACCTGCAGGTGCCCTTCAAGGTCAAGGTCAAACAACTAAACCTAGCAATGACATCATACACTAAGAACTGCTTTACACATTTTCCCTACCAAAATACATTTGACCTCGACCCAAGGTCAAGGTCATCCAAGGTCATGCAACACAAAACTGTTAATTCAATACATAGGAAGCACAATGGTGCTTATTGGCACCATTCTACGATGAGATATGGTCACTTTTAGTGGTTCACTACCCCATTTTGGTCACATTTCATAAGGGTGAAAGTGACCTTGACCTTGATGATATGTGACCAAATGTGTCTTATGATAAAAGTATAACATGTGTACTACATTGTTATGAAGTTTGGAAGAGTTATCTTCCATAGTTCAGGGTCAAGGCCACTTCAAAATATGTATACAATCCAACTTTAAAGAGCTCCTGTGACCTTGACCTTAAAGCAAGGTCAAGTCACTATGTATATATTTTGACGCCTTGTCATCCTACACCATCATGCCAAATTAGGTGTTGATAGACTTAATAGTCTCCGAGAAAAATCCAACGTTAAAGTTTTTTATGGTTTACAGGACGCCTCGACGCCCGGTCTGCCCGGACGCCCGAACAGACGCCCGGACGCCCGGACGGACGACACGGGTGACCTAGTATGAAAGTAAAACATGTGTACTACAATGTTATGAAGGTTGGAAGAGTTATCTTCCATAGTTCAGGGTCAAGGTCACTTCAAAATATGTATACAATCCAACTTTAAAGAGCTCCTGTGACCTTGACCTTGAAGCAAGGTCAATCAAACTGGTATCAAAAGATAGGGATTACTTTGCCCTATACATCATATATAGGTCAGGTATCCAATCTTAAAAACTTCAGAGAAAATTGGGAAAATGTGAAAAATGGCTGTTTTTTTAGACAACATTTAAGGCCCCTGCGACCTTGACCTTGAGGCAAGGTCAAGTCACTATGTATGTTTTTTGACGCCTTGTTATCATACACCATCATGTCAAATTGGGTGTTGATAGACTTAATAGTCTCCGAGAAAAATCCAACGTTAAAGTTTTTCACGGACGCCCGGACGCCCGGACGCCCGGACGGATGACACGGGTGAGTACATAGACTCACTTTTGCTTCGCATGTGAGTCAAAAATATAATTGTTGTGAGGATTAATTTTCATAGGCTCTCAATATGGCGTTATTTTCCCCCGGCTAGTTTTGGAATATGAAACATTCTGGAACAGCGCAAAGTAAGTGTATATAAAGGAGCAATAAATAACAAAGCAAAGACGCGCAAATCCAGATGTGTGTGCGACTCCACCGAGCAAATATATGTTTGCAGGATGGGTTCGGCAGTTCAGGAGTTACCCTGACACATGTTCAGCAATTTTATTGCGGGATAAGGATTGTGTCGGTTCAGGTTTGTGGCCAATTGTTTTGGAAATCTATGTGACTTACAACTTTTTGAGTTGGTTTGAATTGCAGTACGAAATTACCATGAGATCCTGGACTAATTTTGTCCTCTTTCCTAGTGAATGGTGGGAAGATCCCGTGGATGACATACACTACAGAATGAAAGACTTTTGGAACACGTCTAGCGTTTATTTTCAAGGCACATTCTCCAAAACCTCTTCAAAACAAGTGCAATCAAAAGAAAGATTAAACATTATCCAAGACACAAAATAGGCAAATGAGAAAGATTATATTTAATACAATAGTAGTGGTACATGCATGTGCTTGTAGGAGGTCATACAAGCGGTGATATTCCTCAAGCTGGGTATACATTTACAGCAGGTACCGCCTGGGTGACTCGCTGTTCAACCTGCGCAGACTCATCGCAAGGGCAAAGACCCTGGAGAGACTGATCACAGAGGCTTCACTTGCAAACGATCGCGCCTTCCTGGCCCATGAAGAGAACCCCTTTCAAATAATTGTCAACAAGTTCTCCAAGGCATCCAAGCTGTTAGGCCTCACGACCAGTCTTGGCAAAACGGAGGTCCTCCTGCAACCTGCCCCGCTACGAGCTCTCTTACAACCCTGCATCACCATTGATGACATCCTGCTGAAGAGGGTGGACAGCTTCAAATACCTGGGCAGTACCATCTCCAAAGATGGATCCCTTGACAGGGAAATCACCCAGAGGATCCGAAAAGCCAGTCAGATTCTTGGCGGCTCTGCACTAGGGTACTTCAGCACTGGGACATCTGCCTTTCCACCAAACCAAAAGTATACAATGGTGTCGCCCTCACCTCCTTCCTCTATGTTTGCGAAACCTGGACGCCCTACCGCGGGCACATCAGACAATCGGAGCGGTTTCTCATCCGCTCCCTGTGGTCAGTCTTGCAGATACGGTGGCAGGATCACATTTCACATCAAGAAATCCTTCCCCGTGTCCAGTCGACAAGTGTCGTGGCTGAGATTGGAGTGACTGGCGCGCCCGGACGAAGGTAGCCATCTCCAACTTCGAAGCGGACCGATGCCGTCGCCTTGCTGCTGCAAGAGAGCGACGGTACAGAGCCGCCTCTGCCCCCACCCCTGCCCTGAAGTCTGGCGTTCCTTGCCCCACCTGTGGTTGCCTGTACACCTCGGATTTAGGACTCCGAAGCCACAAGAGCATTCATCAAAGATGACAGGACACCGTCTTTCTCCGCACCCAGAGACCACCAAGAAGAGGACGTTGTACTTGCAGATATAGTAGCAACTGTAGTAGTAATGGCGTAGTAGAAGTTGTCGTAGTAGGTGAAGTAGTAGAAGTAGTAGTAGTAACAGTAGTAGTAGTAGTAGTAGTAGTAGTAGTAGTAGTGGTGGTGGTGGTGTAGGTGGTAGTGGTGGTGATGGTAGTGGTGGTGGCGGTAATGGCAGTGGTAGTGGTGGTTATTGTTGTTGCAGGCAACCATCTGTCTCCAAAGACAACGGTAGTACCTTGGTTAAAAACTGTCATCGGGTATTTTTTCAACGTTTTCAACTGATACAAGTTGATGGTCATTGTGGTGCAAGAGTGTACAGACATTTCCTTTTCCCATATCTTATGATGTCAAATTCTAACCTTGACATTTCAAAATCGTAATTGCATGGTGCAGAGTTAACTGAGCATCTTCGTCTCTCTGTCCTAATTACATCGTGGATCGAAGACATTTATCGTGGAAAAGCTAAGTGTGTCTTCTTCTCGGCATCAAACTGTTGAATTCCAAGTTTAAGTATTTCTGTGAGTTTTCCCTCCAGCTTTGTAAGCGTTTATCCGTGGGCGTGCGCACACATGCACACACACACAAACGTGCACACATAAACACACGCACAAACGCACACACACACACACACACTCTCTCTCTCTCTCTCTCTCTCTCTCTCTCTCTCTCTCTCTCTCGTATACAAACACTCTCACCTCTGTTCCTATAGTTGTATGAATTTCATATAAGCTATCACACACACACACACACACACACCACCCTGTCTCTCTCTTTGCCATGCAAATGAAAACGTCCTGTGTACGAAGCTTCCGCCTTGACATCGACCACCCAAAGACGTGGCGCAGTTTGGTGGCGTTTCTACCTGACGTCAGAGACTTGCTCACGTGAGGATTTGGGTCGCCTGACCGGAAATGAGGTGCCTGACAGGGTGGAGGGCTCCTGGGGGAGGCGTGAGGTGGGGGGAAGGGGGTTCTTGTTGGAGGAGATAAGGAAGGATGTGGACACGTGCACTGCACACACAGCTGTCCTAATTAGAGCCAAGGCTTAACTGCATTGTTCAATCCCCAGAGCCCAGCGAACATCAGATGGGAAAATTGCCCACGTGTCGCCTCCTGAGCAGTAGAAAATTCAATTTTTCACCCCCAAACCATGCATGCATGGAAGCTTTCCGTTGTGTTTGCTTTTCAAAGTTGGTGGTATTTTCTAAATGTGGGTGCATTAATTTTGTTTTGTGTTTTGTATTTACACAGTGCATTGCATTTTGGTCACGATCGCTTTCACAGTTTTACCATGCAAACTATGCATTCACAAAAGCTTTCCTTTATGTTTGCTTTATAAAGTTGGTTATATTTTCTAAGTTGAGGTGCATAACTTTTTTTTGTTTATATTTTTTGTGTCTACACAACAATTTACATTTTGGTCATGATCGCTTTGACAGTTTTACCACAATTTGAACTACTCGTGTGCTTGTAGGAATATATGTACACAGACAACGTGCACATTATTATATACATCACACACACACACACATACACACATACACACAATATCACACACACAATATCACACACACACACACACACACACACACACACACACACACTCACACACACACACACACACACACACACACACACACACACACACACACACACACACACTCACACATAATCTCACACATACAATCACACAAACACACATTCACACAAACACACACACACATTCACTACCACACACAATCATACACACACACACACACACACACACACACACACACACACACACACACACCACACATTCACACACACACACACACTCACACACACACACACACATTCACACACACACACACACACACACACACACACACACACACACACACACACACACACACACACACACACACACACACTCACTCACACATTCACACACACACACACACACACACACTCACACACACACACACACACACACACACACACACACACACACACACACACACACACACACACACACAATCACACGCACACGCACACGCTCACACACACAATCACACACACATACACACACAAGGTCGTACTTCTATTCTCTATGCACACAATGTTCGTGGTCGCGTTATTCAAATCTTCCACCATTATAATTAAATGATCTGATAATTCAAAATGATCGCCATCACAGCACAGTTCACAAACGTAGACATTTTTCGGTGCCGATTTTCCTCGCTGCCAAGTACATAGTCACGTTCTGGCATGGGTCATGTTTACCCATGAGTTCTTTCGCGCTCTGCGTACGCACAGCTCGAGGGGAACTGTACATGCATGAACGTGTGTGGGTGTGAGGGAGTGAGTATTATTGCGCGCGCGTAAACTTGCGTACGCATGTAGATGTACATGTGTGCATAAACATATATATATATATATATATATATATATATATATATATATATATATATATATATATGGGTGAAGGGAAATTAGGTTGGCAGAAGAGTGATGTCGCACCGGATGGCTCAAGGGGGATATCATGTGTACGTCGTCCAGCTGACCTCAGGGTGGAGGCCCTTTGGGGGTTAAAGAATGGGTGGGTGGGAAAAGAAGTGAGGAATCATCACACGTCGGGACAGCTGCACTGCTGACATTGTCTTGTTTTTCAGCTGTGTTGACACTTATTGGCCTCGTTTGAAGACCTCCAGCTCCAGGCCTGTTTGCGTGAGCAAAGGAAGCCCTCTCCATCGGGGCATCCGCGGCGCCATACGCCTCATCCCCAGAGTGTGCATCCGACAAGATAAAGAGAGGTTCAAGGTCCAAGCTGATCGCGTGACGAGGCGAAGCAGATCTCTTCCAAACGACTTGGCTAAGCAGTATTTCGGCTTCAGCTGGAAGCCCGGTTGTCAACTGCAGAAGCGACTCCATTAGCGAAGCGACCCACACTTGCCCACGTGAGCTAACAAGAAAAAATAGGGATGAAGCCAGCTCTAAGCGATGCAGCAAGATTGATGGAGATTGCGGGAGCGAGACTGCAGAAAAAAGTTCCCGATCCGGTTCAAAACCCCTTTTATGCTACTTTACAATTACCGACCGCAGTCGAGCGTTTCGGTGAAAAATGATAACAGCGTCAACAAACGAATATGAGGTCAAGCTGCACTGCGATGGGCAATGTGCGATCGAGATGGCATTAACCACTAGCTTCACGTGGTTTTATTTTAAAACATTATTACGGCAAAAAAAATGCTCAACAGCATGGACGCACAAACCATTACTTTCTTATAATCTCTCGATCAACAATGACATTCTAAATGTAACCGTTGCTAATATTACATTAACACGCACGCACGCACACACACACACACACACACACACACACACACACACACACACACACACGCACAGGCGCACGCACACACAAACACGCACGCACACACAAACACATACTCGCATACACACAAACACGCACACACACACACACACACATACACACGTACGCACACACACACACACACACACACACACACACACACACACACACACACACACACACACACACACACACACACATTTCGGCCTCACTGATAAGAACCATATCTGTACTAGTTCTCTCTGGTCAGCATGTTCAATTCCCTCTGCCCAACGTATGGGTTGCAACTGTGGTACATGTGCTGGGAGTAGCCAAATTCAGCGACTTACTGAGAAAGCAAGCTTTAGTTCAAGTACTAGTGGTGAGCTCAGAAGCGGGTTCAAGATTGCTCGGTAAGCCTAGATACATGTATGTAGACCACTACTGAACGACCGTAGTTGGACCACGCGCTAGATGGCTTTCAGTAGGTGTTCTGACCATTTCGGAGTGTTGATGTGGAATCCACTCGACGAACTGAGCGAACCAGCGCATTCGTCATCCTACCTACAGGATGCTGAGGTGAAATAGCATGCGGCTTCGCAAGCTGAAGCATCAAGGCGGGTACTGATCGAATCGAGAATTATGTTGAAGCGACAGTGCCGACATTCAGCGATCCTCTATGTACGTCGTCGAACCAACCTTAATAAACTAATGGATAGTGTAAGCTAGAGAGTTATCTCCCTTGTGTATAGTTTTGTGAAATTCTTGCTTACATCTTGCAAGGCAATCATTTGACATTTCAGAAAAGCTATTCACTGAAGAAGAAGAAGAAGAAAAAAGCTTATCTTCTTGTGACTTCTCACACAGCTTGGGTGGTAATTGCAGATCGAATCCTCTGCCACTGCGCACATCTTCGATGGTGATTTCCTTCGCTTCTCCCAAAGCAGCCATTTTTAATGGACGCACGTAGCCCCTCAGCGGCGGCTTATCGAGCGTTTGATGGCGCTTTGCCTAGCACTCGCGCTCGCGCGCGCACACACACACACACACACACACACACGTACGCACGCACACACACACACACACACACAGACACACACACGTACGCACGCACACACACACACACACACACACACACACACACACACACACACACAAACACACACACACGTACGCACGGGCGCGCGCACACACACACACACACACACACACACACACACAAACACACACACATGTACGCACGGGCGCGCGCGCACACACACACGCACACACACACACACACACATATATACACCATACACAGCTTTTTCAACTCTCTGATCTTCAAATGTTACAAAAGAAGTGATAAAGGCATGGCACAATATGATTCAATCCACGAGCCTTTTTAGGTTATTCTTGTATCCTGAGCGAACCGATGTGTTGCTCTGGAATGCAGTGCATCAGATCCACCTGCTTGAAAACGTGAACCGCGTTTAATTATATTGAAGTGGCTTTTCAGCACTGCTATGAGCTGCAGTTCTATAAATATAAAGAAAAAGATTAAAGCATTTCTTTTTTCAAGATGAGATCTATGTACACATCTCTGTATATATCATTAGTCCTTCACATACAAATCTTTTGGTTGTTCCAATTTTAGCATTGTTCCATTTTCTTCAAAAAGGGAATTTGTTTTGCTGTATTCACAGGCAAGGACAGGCATAAACCTAGTCTGAATATCGATGATAGATATATTTGAATATAAAAGAGAATGATACATCTTTTTTATTTCCAGTCTTGGGATGTGTGTCCATTTTACGTTTTGATATTGCAATATTCCGGGAAGGCCAAACCAAGCGTTCTAAAATTACACTCATAATGCCTTGACATTACATATAAGCCAACATTTTTAAATCGTCCAGATTCATTTCGCATCTATGAATATGCTTAATGAATACAAGCCAATAACAAGAAGGGCAAAGCCCATACGACTCACATGCTTGACCTTGATCTTTACATGACCTTGACGTTCAGGTGACTTTCAAGGTCAAGGTCAAACAACTAAACCTACCAATGACATCATATACTAAGAACAGCTTTACACATTTTTCCTACTAAAATACACATAACCTTCACCCAAGGTCAAGGTCATCCAATGTCATGCAACACAAAGCTGTTAATTTAAGACATAGGAAACACAATGGTGCTTATTGGCACTTTCTATCATGAGATATGGTCACTTTTAGTGGTTCACTACCCCATTTTGGTCACATTTCATCAGGGTCAAAGTGACCTTGACCTTCATGATATGTAACCAAATGTGTCTTATAATGAAAGTATAACATGTGTACTACAATGTTATGAAGTTTGGAACAGTTATCTTTCATAGTTCAGGGTCAAGGTCACTTCAAAATATGTATACAATACAACTTTAAAGACATCCTGTGACCTTGACCTTAAAGCAAGGTCAATCAAATTGGTATCAAAAATAGGGATTACTTCGTCCTATATACCATATATAGGTCAGGTATCCAACCTCAAAAACTTCAGAGAAAATTGGGAAAATGTGAAAAATGGCTGTTTTTAGACAACATTTACGGCCCCTGCGACCTTGACCTTGAAGCAAGGTCATCCTACACCATCATGCCAAATTGGGTGTTGATAGACTTAACAGTCTCCGAGAAAAATCCAACGTTAAAGTTTTTTACAGACGCCCGGACGCCCGGACGCCCGGACGCCTGGACGCACGGACGGACGAAAAGGGTGAGTACATAGACTCACTTTTGCTTCGCACGTGAGTCAAAAAGTCTACTTGGTGAGAGTAACAATCCACAGCTTACACGGTATACTTGTACATAAAGTAGAAACAAGATGGGCAAAGCCCATACGACTCACATGCTTGACCTTGACCTTTATATGACCTTGACGTTCAGGTGAACTTCAAGGTCAAGGTCAAACTACTAAACCTACCAATGACATCATACACAAAGAAATGCTTTACACATTTTTCCTACCAAAATACATGTGACCTTGACCCAAGGTCAAAGTCATCATCCAAGGTCATGCAACACAAAGCTGTTAATTCAAGACATAGGAAGCACAATGGTGACTATTGGCACTTTCTACCATGAGAGATGGTCACTATAAGTGGTTCACTACCCCATTTTGGTCACATTTCATAAGGGTCAAAGTGCCCTTGACCTTGATGATATGTGACCAAATGTGTCTCATGATGAAAGTATAACATGTGCTTCACATAATTATTAAGTTTGAAACAGTTATCTTCCATAGTTCAGGGTCAGGGTCACTGCAAAATATGTATACAATCCAACTTTGAAGAGCTCCTGTGACCTTGACCTTGAAGCAAGATGAAGCAAACTGGTATCAAAAGATAGGGATTACCTTGCCCTATATACCATATATAGGTCAGGTATCCAATCTTAAAAACTTTAGAGAAAATTGAGAAAATGTGAAAAATGACTGTTTTTTAGACAACATTTATGGCCCCTGCGACCTTGACCTTGAAGCAAGGTTAAGTCACCATGTATGTTTTTTGAGGCCTTGTCATCATACACCATCATGCCACATTTGGTATTGACAGACTTAATAGTCTCCGAGAAAAATCCAACGTTAAAGTTTTCGGACGCCCGGAGGCCCGGACCGGACGCCCGGACAGACGAAAAGGGTGAGTACATAGACTCACTTTTGCTTCGCATGTGAGTCAATAAAACGGCACGATATTTTCAATAACATTCTTCAAAGACCACCACAGAGTGCCTTCTCTGTAGAATTTGACGAAAGTGGACCCCATGTAACGAACAAACAAAATCAACTGTAGCATCAAAAGCACCACAACATAATCATCAAAAGCAGCAACAGGATAAACAGCAACAATTACCACGAGGTCACTAGCAGCAACAATAACAGTAGAAGTAGCAGTAGCAGCAGAAGCAGCAGCAACAGAAGTAGCAGCAGCAGAAGTAGTAGCTGAAAAAAAGAGTAGAAGACAAGCAACCGACTGTTTCTTTCATGAGCAAGTCTGGCCCTGAAGAGGGCCGTTTGGGGGTTGTACTGCCGCCGATGCGGGTAATCACCGCTACAGGATGGAGAGGCAGCGGGTTGGCAGGGGCGTGCAGCGATGCTCTATATTTCTTTACGGCAAGCTTTCGAAGCTGAGGCTTCTTCATCAGGCCAAAGTAACAAGGCTGGCTGTGGAAAAGAAATATATACTGTGACAAGGGCCGGTGAAACACGTGCAGGGTGGCGAGGTAGTGAGGAGAGTTCAGTGAGGGAAGCCAAAAGGAGTGCTTTGCACCAACATCACGGGGCGGGAGCGGCCTCAACAGGGTAAGCACTAAAAAGGCGTGCGGGGACAGCTTCATCGATAGTGACTCAGGAGTCCCATGTCCCTATTGAGGCCATCATCGTGGGTGTGGAATTTGGACATGAGTTTGAGCTCAGCCACTCTGCGTCGCTGTAGGTCAGTCAGTCCACCTCTTAGCACACTGACGAGCATGTCAGAGGTGGTGTGGCTCGGGAGGTTGAAGTGCTGGGCCACAGGCAGGGGGGAACCGTTCCTGATGGTAGCGCGATGGCTGTTCATGCGCTGTCGGAGCTGTTGGCTGGTTTCTCCGACATACCATGCGTCGCTGCACCCTCTGCGGCAACGGATGAGGTAGACCACGTGGCTGGAGGAGCAAGAGTACTGGCCCCTTACTCGGTGTGTCACGTGGTCCCTGACTATGGTGGTATCGGTGCAGATGATGGCACAGGTAGAACACCTGGCAGTCTTGCAGGGTTATACGGCATCTACCGCGGAGTCAGGGAGCCGGCTGCGGACTATCCTGCTTCTCAGGTTGGGAGGTTGTCGGAAGGCCACCATGGGTGGCTCAGGGAGTACCTCCGAGAGGTACTGGAGAGGTACTGGTCGTGGCAGATGAGGTTTTGGAGGTGCCCGAGTTCCCGTTGTAGCTTCTCCGCGCCAGTAAAGTACTGCGTGACGAAAGGGACTCGGCTGGCCTCAGTGTCCCTTCTCCGACGGGTTAGCAGGTCTGTACGCTCCATGGAGATCGCCCTGCGGAACTGTCTGCGGATGGACTCCCTGCGGTAACCGCTACGGAGGAGTGTGGCTTCCAGATCCTGTAAGTGGGCGTCTCGATCCATATGGTCTGAGCAGATTTGATGGATCCGCAGGGCCTGTCCATAGGGGATGGCCTCTTTGGTGTGTCTCGGATGGAAGCTGGAAGAGTGGAGCATTTGTCCGGTATCCGTTGCTTTGCGATATAGGGAGGTGACGAGATCGCCTCCCCTTATCGAAACTCGTGTGTCCAGGAAAGTGACCGACTGAGAAGAGTGGTTCATCTCAAGTCGGATGGTCGGAAAGAAGGAGTTGATGGAGCGTTGGAAGTCCTCAAGGGCCTTTTCCCCATGGTGCCAGATGATGAAAATATCATCTATGTACCGAACGTACAAGCTGGGTTTGAGGGTTTGTGTTGCGAGGAAGTCTTCCTCGAATCTATGCATAAAAAGGTTTGCATATTGAGGGGCGAACTTGGTTCCCATTGCCGCACACGACTGCGTGAATACTTTCACCACAGTCCCTCACCTGCCAGTACAGCAACTCGGGACCAGGGAGTCCCGACGAACGGCACTGGCAGTAACTACAGGAAAACTAGTTTCACTCCTGCTGAAGGTCGCTGTCACAGACTCGAGGTCTATGCCGAGTCCGTCCGGAAAATGATGACTGCCCAGTTCATCAACCGCCATCGAAAGATCACCCACAACCTAACCACACCGCAACGCAAGGCCGTCATGTCATTAGGTTCCAACCGTGACATTGTCATCAAGCCTGCTGACAAGGGTGGGGCGGTGGTCATCCAAAATCACAGGGACTATGTACAGGAGGCTCTGCGTCAATTGTCCAACTCTTTGCACTATGAACGTGCACAACCCGACTTGACCAAGAAGCATACTCGGGAGCTCCACCGTTTGCTGGAAACTTTTCCCGCCGACCTGCAATCGGAACTCTCCACGCTTATCCCTCGAGACCCGCACCCTGGGGTATTCTACCTGCTCCCGAAGATACACAAAGTAGGAACCCCAGGCCGCCCTATTGTGTCAGGAAAGGGGACCCTCTGTGAGAACCTATCTGGCTATGTGGATAAGGTCCTCAAACCCCTGGTCGAAAAAACTCCCAGTTTTTGCAAAGACACCACCGACTTCCTCCACAAACTCAACGCCCATGGGCAAGTCCCAGCAGGGACACTTCTGGTGACTATGGATGTTGCGTCCTTGTATACCAACATACCACACAGGGAGGGAGTCGCGGCAGTGAGATCCGCTCTACTGGCGAACAACATCCCCACCCCTGACCACATCCTGTCCATGGTCCGTTTCATTCTGGAACACAATGTGTTCACCTTCAACGGTGACACATACTTACAGAGACATGGCACAGCAATGGGAACCAAGTTCGCCCCTCAATATGCAAACCTTTTTATGCATAGATTCGAGGAAGACTTCCTCGCAACACAAACCCTCAAACCCAGCTTGTACGTTCGGTACATAGATGATATTTTCATCATCTGGCACCATGGGGAAAAGGCCCTTGAGGACTTCCAACGCTCCATCAACTCCTTCTTTCCGACCATCCGACTTGAGATGAACCACTCTTCTCAGTCGGTCACTTTCCTGGACACACGAGTTTCGATAAGGGGAGGCGATCTCGTCACCTCCCTATATCGCAAAGCAACGGATACCGGACAAATGCTCCACTCTTCCAGCTTCCATCCGAGACACACCAAAGAGGCCATCCCCTATGGACAGGCCCTGCGGATCCATCGGATCTGCTCAGACCCTATGGATCGAGACGCCCACCTACAGGATCTGGAAGCCACACTCCTCCGTAGCGGTTACCGCAGGGAGTCCATCCGCAGACAGTTCCGCAGGGCGATCTCCATGGAGCGTACAGACCTGCTAACCCGTCGGAGAAGGGACACTGAGGCCAGCCGAGTCCCTTTCGTCACGCAGTACTTTACTGGCGCGGAGAAGCTACAACGGGAACTCGGGCACCTCCAAAACCTCATCTGCCACGACCAGTACCTCTCGGAGGTACTCCCTGAGCCACCCATGGTGGCCTTCCGACAACCTCCCAACCTGAGAAGCAGGATAGTCCGCAGCCGGCTCCCTGACTCCGCGGTAGATGCCGTACAACCCTGCAAGACTGCCAGGTGTTCTACCTGTGCCATCATCTGCACCGATACCACCATAGTCAGGGACCACGTGACACACCGAGTAAGGGGCCAGTACTCTTGCTCCTCCAGCCACGTGGTCTACCTCATCCGTTGCCGCAGAGGGTGCAGCGACGCATGGTATGTCGGAGAAACCAGCCAACAGCTCCGACAGCGCATGAACAGCCATCGCGCTACCATCAGGAACGGTTCCCCCCTGCCTGTGGCCGAGCACTTCAACCTCCCGAGCCACACCACCTCTGACATGCTCGTCAGTGTGCTAAGAGGTGGACTGACTGACCTACAGCGACGCAGAGTGGCTGAGCTCAAACTCATGTCCAAATTCCACACCCACGATGATGGCCTCAATAGGGACATGGGACTCCTGAGTCACTATCGATGAAGCTGTCCCCGCACGCCTTTTTAGTGCTTACCCTGTTGAGGCCGCTCCCGCCCCGTGATGTTGGTGCAAAGCACTCCTTTTGGCTTCCTTCACTGAACTCTCCTCACTACCTCGCCGCCCTGCACGTGTTTCACCGGCCCTTGTCACAGTATATATTTCTTTTCCACAGCCAGCCTTGTTACTTTGGCCTGATGAAGAAGCCTCAGCTTCGAAAGCTTGCCGTAAAGAAATACAGAGCATCGCTGCACGCCCCTGCCAACCCGCTGCCTCTCCATCCTGTAGCGGTGATTACCCGCATCGGCGGCAGTACAACCCCCAAACGGCCCTCTTCAGGGCCAGACTTGCTCATGAAAGAAACAGTCGGTTGCTTGTCTTCTACTCTTTTTTTCAGTAACTGTACACCCGAACCCGGCACTTAGATATATCCAGAAGCAGTAGCAGCAGTAGCAATAGAAGCAGCATCAGCCAAAACAAGAACAAAAACATCGGAAACGACAACGACGATAACGCATCAAGTTGAGAGCACTCTGAGAGCACAACAGACACCGCCAAGGAAGCCTAAATGTATCTTCCATGGCCTATATAGTCAATAAAAACCGCTGGCGCTGAACCTTCAGGTTTTGGCATATAAGAAAAGATCGGGTTCGAACCCGCAAACTCTCGAGAAAAGAGGGGGGGAAAACACACAAAAAACACAAAAAACCAGGTCAGGTTCGAACCCGCAACCTCTCGAAACAAGAAGGGCAAAGCCCATACGACTCACATGCTTGACCTTAACCTTTATATGACCTTGACCTTCAGGTGACCTTCAAGGTCAAGGTCAAACAACTAAACCTACCAATTACATCATACACAAAGAAATGCTTTACACATTTTTCCTACCAAAATACATGTGACCTTGACCCAAGGTCAAAGTCATCATCCAAGGTCATGCAACACAAAGCTGTTAATTCAAGACATAGGAAGCACAATGGTGATTATTGGCACTTTCTACCATGAGATATGGTCACTTTTAGTGGTTCACTACCCCATTTTGGTCACATTTCATAAGGGTCAAAGTGACCTTGACCTTGATGATATGTGACCAAATGTGTCTTACGATAAAAGTATAACATGTGCCTCACATAATTATTAAGTTTGAAACAGTTATCTTCCATAGTTCAGGGTCAGGGTCACTTCAAAATATATATACAATCCAACTTTGAAGAGCTCCTGTGACCTTGACCTTGAAGCAAGATGAAACAAACTGGTATCAAAAGATAGGGATTTTCTTGCCCTATATACTATATATAGGTCAGGTATCCAATCTTAAAAACTTCAGAGAAAATGGAGAAAATGTGAAAAATGACTGTTTTTTAGACAACATTAATGACCCCTGCGACCTTGACCTTGAATCAAGGTTAAGTCACTATGTATATTTTTTGAGGCCTTGTCATCATACACCATCATGCCACATTTGGTATTGATAGACCTAATAGTCTCTTAGAAAAATCCAACGTTAAAGTTTTCGGACGCCTGGACCGGACGCCCGGACCGGACGCCCGGACGGACGAAAAGGGTGAGTACATAGACTCACTTTTGCTTCGCATGTGAGTCAAAAAGGGTGAAAACAAAGTTTCAGCGCGGATTCGAACCCGTTCACGAATGACCTAACATTACAATAGTCCAACGCTCTACCAGATGAGCCATTCGGGAACTGACCTGACTAAGTGTTTTTAAAGCAATTATAACATTCTTTTCCGTAAACCCCCTCGGTTCGTATTATGAACTGTAAATTGTAGAAAACGGATGATAGTTCATAAAATTTGAGTGGTCTTGTACATTTTAGGATACTCAAAGTCTATTTCTGCCAAGTTTAATAACGATTCACTGCCATTAGGCCACGCGAACAGAACTTGGTAGTGTTGAGCTCAGACGGAGTGGCTGTTCGAAGAGTCGGACCGGCCACGCAGGTTGACAATTTTGACTGTAAAACGATATTTTTTTAAGCAATGGCGATTTTATTTCTGGGGAGGATCACAGAAACTATTTATGTAATCGGTGAGTGCTCATACAGCGTGGGAGAAACGCTGTTGGCGATGGGAGTGAAGGAAAAGGCGAAATATCGCCATTCCGTCAACTGACATTTTACGGGGGTGTTTTCGAGTTTACGGCCTAAACAAGAAGGGCAAAGCCCATACGACTCACTTGCTTGACCTTGACCTTTATATGACCTTGACCTTCAGGTGACCTTCAATGTCAAGGTCAAACAACTAAACCTACCAATGACATCATACACAAAGAAATGCTTTACACATTTTTCCTACCAAAATACATCAAGGTCAAGGTCATCCAAGGTCATGCAACACAAAGCTGTTAATTCAAGACATAGGAAGCACAATGGTGCTTATTGGCACTTTTACCATGAGATATAGTCACTTTTAGTGGTTCACTACCCCATTTTGGTCACATTTCATAAGGGTCAAAGTGACCTTGACCTTGATGATATGTGACCAAATGTGTCTCATAATGAAAGTATAACATGTGCTTCACATAATTATTAAGTTTGAAACACTTGTCTTCCATAGTTCAGGGTCAAGGTCACTTCAAAATATGTATACAATCCAACTTTGAAGAGCTCCTGTGACCTTGACCTTAAAGCAAGGTAAACCAAACTGGTATCAAAAGATAGGGCTTGCTTTGACCTATATACCACTTGTAGCTAAGGTCGCCATTCTTAATATCGTGGGAGAAAATTGGGAAAATGTGAAAAATGACTGTTTTTGAGACCACATATATGGCTCCTGTGACCTTGACCTTGAAGCAAGGTCAAGTCACTATGTATGTTTTTTGAGGCCTTGTCATCATACACCATCATGCCACATTTGGTGTTGATAGACTTAATAGTCTCCGAGAAAAATCCAACGTTTAAGTTTTTTACGCCCGGACGGACGGACGGACGGACGCCCGGACGGACGCCCGGACGGACGAAACGGCTCAGTACATAGACTCACTTTTGCTTCGCATGTGAGTCAAAAAGTCACTTTCTTCTCAAACCTCGATTCTGAAAATTTGATACATTCAATTGGACCTAACTTCCAGTAAGTGTGCAAAATGTCAAGGAAATCCGTCCAGTAGTTTTCGAGATATCAGCCGTTAAGTAGGGACTGACAGACAGACACACAGACAGACACACAGTCAGACAGACAGATAAAGCTGTGAGGACCTACAGTAAACCTGGAGGGAAAATCCTTCTATTTCACCAATGTCCAATCTCCTCGAAATTACGTCACGTTATTCGACGTCAAATGATCACATCACACATGCCAAAACTTCCTTTGAGTCGGGACAGAGTTCCGTCCCTTGCCTTCTTTGCAACACCAAAACGTAAACAAGTCACTTTTTTTCAAACCTCGATTCTGAAAATTTATACATTCAATCGGACCTAACTTCCAGTAAGTGTGCAAAACGTCAAGGAAATCCGGCCAGTAGTTTTTGAGATATCAGCCGTTAAGTAGGGACTGACAGACAGACACACACACACACAGACATATAATGTCTGTAGGACCTCCTGTAAACCTGGAGGGATAACATCTTGTATGAGAGGAAATAAATATACGCTCGTACAAAGACAAATAGATAGTGTCTTAGGCTCGTGTAATATTTTCCGTTTATTTTATATCAGTCGAAGTAAAATTAAAGTAATGACAAGTCGGTCAGCTGGTCCCCTTGTCCCTCTAGTAACAGTGAGAAGGCATCCTTTTCCGAAAGACGATGCATTCGTGACGGAACATCCCCGGCCATTTGAAGCCGTACTAACACCTCGAATTTCAATGCGGCAGATACTGCTGGACTGCGCTCTCGACAGCTGAAACACGTGGTCACAGAGCTGTCGGGACCTGCTCAAGAGTGTTAACCAAGCAACGCTACCACCTTTTTCTCTGCATGGTTTTGTCATTACGTCTGGGGTCGGTGGAAGTTGTCTGAAACTGTTGGAAAGCCCATGGACACAGTTTTAAAAAAAATGTTCAATGCAGTCACCGCCCATTCCACGTTTACCCTCTTTGGTGATCGTTTTCTTCTTCTCCCTCCACCTTTCGCTCCTTGTGGCCGACTCGTATGGTCGATTTTGTGTGCATACTCGAACTGCATTCCAATGAAGCTTGTGAGCAGTGAGGGTTTACCATAGTAGCTTTTACTTCGTGCCATAACCTGCCGTCGAAGCCAAAACAAGGCAGCACGAGTGTCACGATCCCCTCAAGATCGGGGTTGCCGTTTTAACAAAACAAAATTACAAAAACAATCCTCATTGAATAACAGTTTGTTTACACGCAACAATGTTTAAACAGAGCCCAAGCTCTCACAAGCCATGTCCGCCTCACTGAGACCAAGCTCTCAAACCACACAGAGCCCAAGCTCTATTACTTCATTCCTGCTACACAATCACTATATATGAATAAATGCCACCACCTCACCCCATCCGCCACCAGAGCCCAGCTCTAGGCTGGAACCTAAAAAGAAGAACACAATCATTTGCGTTTTGCAAATACAAACAACATTCGAGAATGTAAACACAACAACGATATACCGACGACAGCACTTACCCTCTATAGGGTTCCACGAATCATTCGATTAACTGGACATTGGATGGATGCCGTCTTTTATATAAAACCACAATGAATTGCTAATGGAAAAACAATTTTCCACGTCTCCCGCGTGGAACACCGACCAAAACACTGCTGACTGAACAAATTGTCACGTGCAGTACGTGACAACAAGCATTTCCTTTATATCAATCGACAGTCTGCTTTTCAGACCGGCAATAGCGCAGATGGGGGACAAAACAAATGCTCATACTCTGCGAAACAGTTCAGGGGCTAACACCTTTCTGTACTCATATTTAAGTGGGTAGCTTCACTAGATCTTTAAGAAGTATACTTTATGTCGAAAAGCATGTGGCTAAAATCATGAGCAACTTTTTAAGGATAGTTTATGTACAAAGCACGGGGGTGTATTAAATAGAAGAGAATATGCATCACTGGCAGACAAGAATCGTCCAACCTTGTCAACATTATGTTGACGCTAATAGTTATTCTATCGATTCTCTCAGTGATGCAAGTATTGGTTTGCTTCTTTTGAGCTGTGTATATTTATCGTATGAAAAGTCCGCCATTTTTCAGATCAGTTCATTTCCATGGCATGTTGGTACAGTCAAACCAGATTAAGATCACGGATAAATTAGTCGACTTCAAAATTACTGTCAACAACAGGTCATCAACTACTTTTATTTTCGCTGGATTATTTTTACCGTCGCATGATGAACTTTTTCTCGTACTTTTTCATTTGTACATGGGTTGATAAAACTTTAATCAACGACGTTGTCTGAAAGAAATTGTGTGCACCCCAAAATAGAACGACAGATACAAGAAGAGAAATTTAAGGCTGCAACGCTTTCTTTGACACTCTTCCTGGTGGTCATCGACTGGATCATGAAAAGTACAATCATGGATAGTAACACCGACATCCTGTGGACCTTCACTATACAGCATGAGGACCTCGACTTTGCAGATTCTATAGCCCCTCTCTTCCACAAACAGCATCATGCACAGTCAAAACAAACACGAGTCCCCAAAGAGGTAGAGAAGATCGGCCTGAGGATCAATGCGACAAGGAAGTGGTGAGTAGAATCATCAACAAGCAGGAGCTTCCAATCCAGCGTCAGGGAGATAACATCAAAGAGACCGACCACTTCATATATCTCGGCAGCATAGTCAGCAAAGATGGCGGTGCAGACGACGACATAAAGAACCGAATCAGCAAGGTAAGGCGTACATTCAATACCATGCGACCCACCTGGAACTCCAAGGCACTGTCCCTCTGGAACAAGATCAGAATCTTCAACTCCAACATGAAAACAGTCCTCCTGTAGGGATCTGAAACATGGAGAGTGACCAACACAACATGAAGACAGTTCTCCCGTAAGGATCTGAGACAAGGAGAGTGACCAACACCAACATGAACTGATGAAAACAGTTCTTCTGTAAGGATCTGAGACATGAAGAGTGACCAACACCAACATGAAGACAGTCCTCCTGTAAGGATCTGAGACATGGAGAGTGACCAACACCAACATGAAGACAGTCCTCCTGTAAGGATCTGAGACATGGAGAGTGACCAATACCAACATGAAGACAGTCATCCTGTAAGGATCTGAGACATGGAGAGTGACAAACACCAACATGAAGACAGTCCTCCTGTAAGGATCTGAGACATGGAGAGTGACCAACACCAACATGAAGACAGTTCTCCTGTAAGGATCTGAGACATGCTGAGTGAACAACACAAACATGAAGACAGTTCTCCTGCAAGGATCTGATACATGGAGAGTGAACAACACCAACCCTGACAAGCTCATGGCCTTTGTCACCGGGTACCTACGACGCATCCTAACAAGAAGGGCAAAGCCCATACGACTCACATGCTTGACCTTGACCTTTATATGACCTTGACCTTCAGGTGACCTCAAGGTCAAGGTCAAACAACTAAACCTACCAATGACATCATACACAAAGAAATGCTTTACACATTTTTCCTACCAAAATACATGTGACCTTGACCCAAGGTCAAGGTCATCCAAGGTAATGCAACACAAAGCTGTTAATTCAAGACATTGGAAGCACAATGGTGCTTATTGGCACTTTCTACCATGAGATATAGTCACTTTGAGTGGTTCACTACCCCATTTTGGTCACATTTCATAAGGGTCAAAGTGACCTTGACCTTGATGATATGTGACCAAATGTGTCTTATGATGAAAGTATAACATGTGCCCCACATAATTATTAAGTTTGAAACAGTTGTCTTCCATAGTTCAGGGTCAAGGTCACTTCAAAATATGTATACAATCCAACTTTGAAGAGCTCCTGTGACCTTGACCTTAAAGCAAGGTCAATCAAACTGGTATCAAAAGATAGGGCTTGCTTTGACCTATATACCACTTGTAGCTAAAGTCGCCATTCTCAATAACGTGGGAGAAAATTGGGAAAATGTGAAAAATGACTGTTTTTGAGACCACATTTATGGCTCCTGTGACCTTGACCTTCAAGCAAGGTCAAGTCACTATGTACGTTTTTTGAGGCCTTGTCATTATACACCATCATGCCACATTTGGTGTTGATAGACCTAATAGTCTCCGAGAAAAATCCAACGTTTAAGTTTTTTACGGACGGACGGACGGACGGACGGACGGACGCCCGCCCGGACGGACGGACGACACGGCTCAGTACATAGACTCACTTTTGCTTCGCATGTGAGTCAAAAATCAAGTGGCCTGAGAAGATTTCAATGGCAACCTGTGGGCGAGAATCAAGCAGAATCCCATCAGCCAAGCTGTGAAGACACGAAAGTGGTGGTGGATAGGACGCCTCTTACGAAAACCAGCTGACAACGTCACAAGGCAGGCACTGGACTGGAATCCACAAGGCATGAGAAGAATTGGGAAGCCAAAGCAGAAATGGATCTATCAGTCGATATAGCGAGGCAGGAGCGGCCAGACTGACGTGGGCTCAGCTGAGGGGAGCTGCCGAGAGCCGGACCCATTGGCGTGGTGTCGTAGCGGCCGTATGCTCCACCGGGAGCCCACAGGAATAAGTGTTTATTAATTCAAAGTGTATACCGGAACGAACCCAAATTCCTGTCTTCCACCGGATCATATAAAAATCTTTACAAGTTTCACTTTCAACTATGATACATTTTTTAATAACGCACACACAAGCACATACACACATGCACACACTAGCACACACATGCATGTGCGCACGCGCGTGCACACACACACGCATGCAATTGCATGCATACACATTAGCCGGCAATCTCGAAGTCGAGTTTAACTCCGAGATGGACTTCTCCTGCCATATCACACGTGAATGCCAGACATCCAATTTTCATATGCTAAACATCAGCAAGATTAGGAAATGCCTGACGCAGCGTGTCATCAAGACTCTTGTCACCAGTTTGGTCCTATCCAGGCTTGACTACGGGAACGCTGTATTGTACGGCATTCCATCAAAACACCTGGATCAACTCCAGGCCATCCAGAACAGAGCGGCGCGCCTCATCACTGGAGGCAGGAGGGACTGTCGAATGACACCACTGCTTCACAAACTTCACTGGGATCCTGTTAAGCAGCGTATAGCCTTCAAGATCCTCGCTAAAACCTTTTAGTGCTTCCAGACCATTCCTACCGTTCCATTGTACCTGCAGCAGCTGCTCTCCCGACACTGCCCCCCAAGAAATCTGAGATCTGGTGCTTCTCATCTCCTCAGGGTGCCACCAACAAGGTCTTCGTCGGTGGATCGAGCTTTCTGCTCTGCTGCACCGGTCCTTTGGAATCAACAGCCAGAGGCATTGCGTCAGAAGCCAAAGCAGAGGAAGTTCAGAGGAGGCCTCAAGACGTGCCTTTTCCGCCAAGCGGGTCTTGCTGACTAGGGGATCCTAGTCGACCCCTACTTGGGACATCCTGGCACCATGGACAATTCGTGACAATTTTTTGGGTGCATGCGCCACTGAGCAGCCTTTGGGCTGGAAGTGCGCGCAATACAAGTACATTATACATATACATATACAAGTATTTCTGAAAACGCTAAGTTCACAAGAAAATCTCGGAGAAAGGAAACTATCTTAAAGGCTGTCGACATTGAATGTACACGCGGGCACGGGCTGATGATTCAGCGTCGCCAGTTCCTTTGGATTGCTTTTCTCACGTCGGTTCGAAAGGTTTTACTGGACAGACAGTAGATGTAGAAATTCGTCGAGTTGACTCCAAAGCCGATCACGTCAGTCAACCTGAAAGATAATTTCCACATCTGATATTTTTCGTAAGTCTCGAATACATGTCTTCCATAAAAGTTGAAAAAGATGTTTCTGGGTAGTGTGAACAGAATGTAGGCAATGTTAATCATGATTAGCACAAAAAACATAGCATTTGGCTCATTCACCTCCGTTCTTCTTGAACCATTGACAGGCATGATGAATTCCTGCACCGGAGGAAACAAACGTTGGCTGGGACTCGGTGAGGGAAGTCCTTGCATAAGAGCGCCTGACGGAGACTGTCCTTCCAACCTTGACGCGGCGCTTCTCTCCAGCGAAAGAGATTCCACAGCAGTATCTTCCACCATGCTGTGGTCATGAGCCAACATGGACTGTTCTCCAGCCAGTTCTCTATCCTTTGTGCTCATGTCTGGGATCTGTGGCTCCAAGCGTGTAGAGCTTCTGCACGTTGTCGTCAGCTGTGTTGTACTTACTTCATGTAGTGTTCTGTTTCGCCTACGCAGAGTCACGAAAATGATTATGTTCGTTGTGAAAAAAATGACCGAAGGGATGATAAGGTCGAAACTTGCGTTCAGCTTGGGTAGAACGTTGAAAAGATAATCGATGTAGTCTGTCTTGCAACCCGGGCACTGTCTTTCGTCTAAACCGTAATAAAATATGAACACCGGGTTCGAAGAAACAGCAATTGCGAGAATCAGCACTGCTAGTATGACCCACTGGTCATGGGGCTCGGTCGTCCTGACCTTCAGTGGAAACACCACACTAATCGCCCTTTGAACGTTGTAAGCAACGAGAATACAACAAGCTCCAAACTGTAAAGAATACTGAAACCATAAATAAAATTTGCACGAAGCATATGAATTCCATCCCCAGTCCCAACCCGAAAAACTTGTTACAATGTGTCTCAAGAGACCAGTGAAGACAGCGCCTTGATCAGCCACTGCCAAGGCTACAAGGTATGTTGAACTACTTGGCTGTCGAATCGAGCCGCGAGTGCGCACAAAGATGACGAGAAAATTTCCGACAGTGCCAATGACAAACAGCAACACTCCAAAGACGCCTAATGCGATGTCTCCCTTTGATGGCTTCGACTCACATGAGTAGAAGGCGCCGCTCGTTATGTCCTTATCCATGGCACGTTTCTCAGGCTTCCTCTACAAGTTCGTTGTAAGTGCTGTCCAGAGTATTCAATGTTCACTGACTTGTACTTCTCGAAAGCCTTGACCAGCGAGATGTCGGACCATTCTTTGTAGCAGTAGATTCGATAAACTGATTCCTGTCTACTTTTTACATCCACGAGGCAACTTCTTTCCAAAATCAAAGCTCAAATTAATTTTGTTCTTTTTCATCTGACATTGATTCTGTACGATAGCTACTGTCAAAAAAACATTGATTCATCATTTGTAACCCTATCATCTATCACATTGCAAAACCCCGTGCTCGTAGCATCATGTCAGTGCGAATTCCTTAGAATCTTCGAACAGAGAAATCCAGAGAATGTGTGTACAAGTCTACCCCATTCACCAAAATACTCATCGTCCCTTATTCATGCGCAGCTACGTGTGTTACTTGGGGAGGGGGTGGAGGTAGGGGATGGGGGTGCAATCCAAAAGACTAAACAGAGCAGCTTCACCGCTTCTGACGACTTACGTTGAAATGAGCAAAATCTAACGGAGTTTTTTGGCTGAGAGATTCTTCCTGTCCTGTGGTGGCGGTCATGTACACAGATGCGTACACGCCTACAGAGTGCGGCTAGTCCCCTGGGTTATCAGAGCTTCAACATAAGGTGTGATAGGGCCTACTCCGGGATTGTCTTTTATTTCCTGTCATGCTTTCGGCACCAGATTTCCCATCGTTGAGGCTTCCGTTTGCGGACTGGTCCTTCTGCCGGTGACCTTGAGTGCAAAGACAACAAACGAAAGTGAAAATTCCTTGTACAGTATGATATGCTTCACCATTGAAAATTATTTAAATATGAGTCGTAAAACAATCTCTGTATGTCTGTATCTGATTTTAAAGCTTACAGTGCCCATACAATACTTGCATCACGAACATTTTTACTTTAAAAGTGTGTACAGGAAGAATATCTTCCACTAATAACGGAACAACTTACGCCATGCAAGCATCGCTAATAAACCACTAGATAGTTCCACTGCTACATGATGGTATATAGCAGCACCACATGATCGTAGTTCTCGATTGTCATTGGCTGTTGCTAGTCTACTTGTAAACATCGCCATTCTCTAATGGTCGCAAGAGAGAATGGCCGGGGAAGAGTTCACTAGGGGTCATATGGTAATTAGCAGCTGCGCCATGATGGTAGGTTACAAAACTTCCGGTGCTATTTGTTGGGGTATGTTTCGGGTCTGTGTTGAGCAGTGATTATCGCTAGATCGTGGCAAAAGGATGGCATTAGAGCATGCAAAAAGTTTATTTAGATAAACAAACTAATTGAAAATAGTCATAATAGACTATTGTGACGTATACTTTCTGCACAAAACCCACAGAAGAGAAGTAAACAAACCACACTGTACAGAGAACACGATCGAACCGTAGCCACTACGCCAGCGACGATCGAGCTAGTGTGATATAATGTTTCATGTAAAGCTCGAATGAGTGGCAGCAGATAACTGTTTAGTTCTGGCTTGAATTTACTATTTCGTTTCCCTGGTCAGGCGAGGACAGAAAATTCACGATCATAGATGATAGAGTCGATGAGTGCATGTCACCTTGCCCGCATTCGGTGTAATGTAACTTGTAAGATTATGACAAGACAAGAAGGGCAAAGCCCATACGACTCACATGCTTGACCGTGACCTTTACATGACCTTGACCTTCAGGTGACCTTCAAGGTTAAGGTCAAACAACTAAACCTACCAATGACATCATATACTAAGAACTGCTTTACACATTTTTCCTACCAAAATGCATGTGACCTTGACCTTGTTTCAAGATCATCCAAGGTCATGCAACACAAAGCTGTTAATTCAAGACATAGGAAGCACAATGGTGCTTATTGGCACTTTCTACCATGAGATATGGTCACTTTGAGTGGTTCACTACCCCATTTTGGTCACATTTCATAAGGGTGAAAGTGACCTTGACCTTCATGATATGTGACCAAATGTGTCTTATAATGAAAGTGTAACATGTGTACTACAATCTTGTGAAGTTTGGAAGAGTTACCATTCATAGTTCAGGGTCAAGGTCACTTCAAAATATGTATACAATCCAAATTTAAAGACCTCCTGTGACCTTGACCTTGAAGCAAGGTCAATCAATTACTTTGCCCTATATACCTTATATAGGTCAAGTATCCAATCTCAAAAACGTTCAGTGAAAATTGGGAAAATGTTAAAAATGGCTGTTTTTTAGGCAACATTTATGGCCCCTGCGACCTTGACCTTGAAGCAAGGTCAAGTCACTATGTATGTTGTTGTACACCTTGTCATCCTACACCATCATGCCAAATTGGGTGTTGATAGACTTAATAGTCTCTGAGAAAAATCCAACGTTAAAGTGTTTTACAGACGCACGGACGCCCGGACGCCCGGACGCCCGGACGGACGAAAAGGGTGAGTACATAGACTCACTTTTGCTTCGCATGTGAGTCAAAAATGGCATTAAAGCACAAAACAAAGTTTCATGACAACTAAATTCACCAATTATATTAATAACTGACCATTTTACACCTACAGCTAGTGCTAAAACCTTACATACAAAGCAAACAAAACATACTGCGGGGAGTGGCCGGGTCACGCATCAAAACTCAGTGCACGAGTGATCGTTTCGCTTTTCTCTTATTTGTTTATCTGCTCCGACATGGTAAGCTGGCTGTGCCAAGAAACCAACATCTAAAATAATTAGAGTTAGTTGATACATTTTTCTTTCTAAGGTAATGTCCGCGAGGAAGAAAACGCGTTACTTTGACTTTCGCAAGCCAGATGCCTGTCGATTTTACCTTAACAAAATTGAGTTGATCGGCGGGCTCGATCCATACCAGCTGACGCTCCCTGTGGGTTAGGGTGTGTGTGTGTGTGTGTGTGTGTGTGTGTGTGTGTGTGTGTGTGTGTGTGTGTGTGTGTGTGTGTGTAAAACTTGACCCACCGCGTCTCCCTTCGCGATTCGTAAGAGGCGAGTAACTAGGTACATCGTGACTTGATTTCCGTTTGCTCGATTCTAGCGATTGTCGTGCTTGATGGTCTTA
>JAWQFJ010003858.1:2500-12500 GCA_034096865.1 Theodoxus fluviatilis
AAACACACAAGCAACAACAACAGCAACAACAACAACTATGTTATGCAATAATTTTACACACACGCACACACACACACACGCACACGCACACGCACGCACACACACACACACGCTAACACACGCACGCACGCACGCGCACACGCACGCTCTCTCTCTCTCTCTCTCTCTCTCTCTCTCTCTCTCTCCATGAGAATATAATTTAAAGTTGGAGGAAAGTTTGCCGGAAAGGACAAGCTTCTTGGTTTGATCTAGAATGTAGTGAGCTAAAACAAGCCACTCAAAGTGCTCTGAAGCGATACGGGAAATTAAAAGCAGTTTCAGAGAGAGAAACGTACTTTTTTTTAGCCATCGGTATAAGAGCCTCATCAGAGAAAAAGAAAAGTGTCACTTTGTTGAAACTCGCAAAAATCTCATAAGTTGTAAACATTCTCATTTTCCCTGGTCGCACATCAAGAAGTGCACCAATCACTTTTTTCCTCAGCCGAACATTGACATAGGTACGTGGAAGAGTCATTTCGAAAAACTATTCCAAGATGATAATACCTTCCAAAATGATAGCTATGATGATAAGGATTTAGTGTCTCATGACGTATTAGATGCCCAGATAAGCGTTGAAGATGTTATATGTGCTCTTAAGAAAATCAGACCATCCAAGGCACCTGGCCTTGACAGTTTACCTGGTGGCTGCTTCAGAGCAGTGGGGGAAAAGATCATTCCTTCCCTCACTAAATTATTCAACGCTTTGTTCGACAGCCACTATTTCCCCCAAACCAGGTCGTAGTCGGTCATAATCTAATACATAAAAAGGGAGACATCATGAACATCGACAACTACAGGGGTATTTCTTTATTAAACGCCGTGTGCAAGATATTTACAGCAGTACTAACGAGACGGTTACGAACCTGGATAGTGATGGAGAAGAAAACTTCTATCGAGCAGGCTGGGTTTAGAACGCTACACTCGACAGTCGACCATATCTTCACGTTGTCTTGCATTATACTTGTACTTAGGCATGTGTATGGCGATGGTCGGAGTAAATTGTAGGCCTATGTCACCTTCGTTGACTGCAGCAAAGCTTTTGTCTCTTTAAATCGCACACAACTTTGGAAAGCCTTGAAGGGTGCAGGTCTCTCGACGAAATTTACATCAATGTTAAAGGCCATCTACAGCAAAGTGCAATCTTGCGTTCGATGGGGTCACATGACATCGGATTTCTTTGACTGTCCAATCGGACTGAATCAAGGGTCAATAAAGAGTCCTTTCCTTTTTTCTATGTACATCGAAACAGTCGCAGACTATGTTAGAACGAATGGGAAACATAGTGTACAACTTTTTCCAGGTATGGTTGAAATATTCATGCTGCTTTTTGCCGATGGTGTTGTATTGATGTCAACCTCACCAGTTTGTCTTCAAAATCAAAGTAGTAACCTATCATTTATGTCAAAATCACTTGGTTTGAAGATAAATAACGAAAAAACAAAATACATGCTTTTTGAAAAGGTCATTTGGCTGCTGGAGAAAATTGGTTCATTGACAAACAAAACTTGAAGTGGTTAATCATTATACGTACCTAGGGTATGTGTTTAAAAAATGTCCTTCGATATTGCACATAATGAAATTGCAGTCAAAGGCAAAATGAAAAGCGTTCATGTGTTAAAAGCTCTGTGGAATCAGCGATGTTGCAATGCGACTATTTTCAATAAGCTATTTGATGCCCACTTACAACCATCCCTCCTATATGGAGCAGAAATATGGGGTCTTTGCGGACACAAGAAAATAGATAGTATCCACATATAATTTGCTTGCAAGAGGTTTCTCGGGCTTGACTCAAGATCACCGAACCATATGGTGTATGGAGACCCTGGAAGATTTCCTCTACATGTCAATAGTTGCGTAAAGGTGATGAAATAATGGCTAAAACTGAGCAGCGTGACAGAAGACAGAATTTGAAAGCAAGCATACATGATGCTCCTGAAGTAATTTATCCCTGAGAAAAGGAACCGGTCTGACCAAGTTAAAAACTGCCTGTTTACTCTTGGGTTTGGGTTTGTAGAGGTGTCAGTAATGGTGAACAGTTTTCTGAGTATCTTTAAACAGAGGCAGGCTGATAGACTGCCACTTGCAGAAATGGAATGAAAAAAACACGCTGTGAGAGATTTGTATGCTTTTCATCTTTCAAAATGAATCTGGGATTAGTAGAGTATCTCAACCAAATCAACATCATGTGATTCCGTGATGTGCTAATCCGTTAGATATTTTGAATTAATGATTTGCAAATAAATAGGAGATATTCAGATAAGAATTATATCCAATGACCATTCTATGGAGACAGAGAAAATGAAGTACATTTCCTATGTGAATGTCCTGAATATTGTAATTTACTCCAGAGTAGGGCCTACTTAAGATACCGGTTGCACGGGAGATACATTGAGCGCAAGTGTTCTTCGTTCCCTCGCAAAGCACATTTCCTATGCCTTCAAAAGACGAAAAAATAGGCTTGAAAGTTGAATATTTGCCCTGAACATTGATACTTTTTTCTGCTTTTGACACCGTAACAGTGTAAGGGATTATTACTCGGTTCGAGTACTGTAGTGTGATTGCAATGGGCCAATAGTCTTGTCAATAAATTTCAATTCAAATTCAAATTCAAACTCTCTCTCTCTCTCTCTCTCTCTCTCTCTCTCTCTCTCTCTCTCTCTCTCTTTCTCTCATAATCACACAAACGCGCGCGCGCGCGGGCGCTGACACGCGCACACAAACACAACGCGCACACGTACGCACACACCACACACATTCTCATCCACTCGCACTCCAACCTACCTCCTCACACTCATCCCCCAACCCCCAACACCCACACCCATCCACCCAACCCTGCCCCACCTCCACGCGACGGGCAGCACTGCAAAGGGTGTTGTGGCAGGTCCGCTTTCCTGAGTGTGTAGGACCTTTCTTCCTGTCAGGACCGACGGTTCAAGAATCGTGAGCTGCAGACCATTCGTCGACTTGACCATCCCAACATAGTCACGGTCAAGTACTTCTTCTACACTCTGGGGGACAAAGAAAAAGAGGCGGAAAAGGACGAGGTGTACTTGAATCTGGTGCTGGAATTCATGCCTGACACTGTGTACCGCATCTCCCGTGTGTACATCCGCTCAAAACAACGCATCCCATTCATCTACATCCGCCTCTTCATCTACCAGTTGTGTCGCAGCATCGCCTACCTCCACTCGCTGGTGGGTGGGGGGAGAGAGAGAGAGAGAGAGAGAGAGAGAGAGAGAGAGAGAGAGAGAGAGAGAGAAATATACAGAGACAAAGATTGTCTGTCTGTCTGTCTGTCTGTCTGTCTGTCTGTCTGTCTGTCTGTCTGTCTGTCTGTCTGTCTGTCTGTCTGTCTGTCAGACGGAATGCCTTTAGCTTGCCGGTGTATGTGCATTCAGCTGGTAGGCCTGTCAGTGTTTCTTTGTCTGTCTGCCACCCTTCCTTTTCGAGTGTCTGCCTGCCTGCGTGGCTGTCTGAAACCTCCCAGAATGCCTGGACTATAAGCCGAACCTTTAAAACAAGTAATGTTTTTAGTTAGTTGAACCCCCAGCTCCTTCTAGTCAGGTACGTCTTGTATAAGGAAACTGTCGTGTGACGCTTAAACTTTTCTTAACGCGTTTTTTGACTCACATGCGAAGCAAAAGTGAGTCTATGTACTCACCCGTTTCGTCCGTCCGGGTGTCCGGGCGTCCGTACAAACTTTAACGTTGGATTTTTCTCGGACACTATTAAGTCTATCAACACACAATTTGGCATGATGGTGTATGATGACAAGGCGTCAAAAAACGTACATAGTGACTTGACCTTGCTTCAAGGTCAAGGTCGCAGGGGCCATAAATGTTGTATAAAAAAGTCATTTTTCACATTTTCTCAATTTTCTCTGAAGCATTTGAGATTGGATACCTCACCTATACATGGTATATAGGGCAAACCAAGCCCTATCTTTTGATACCAGTTTGGTTGACCTTGCTTCAAGGTCAAGGTCACAGGAGCTCTTCAAAGTTGGATTGTATACATATTTTGAAGTGACCTTGACCCTGAACTATGGAAGATAACTGTTTCAAACTTAATAATTATGTGGGGAACATGTTATACTTTCATTATGAGACACATTTGGTCACATATCATCAAGGTCAAGGTCACTTTGACCCTAATGAAATGTGACCAAAATGGGGTAGCGAACCACTAAAAGTGACCATATCTCATGGTAGAAAGTGCCAATAAGCACCATTGTGCTTCCTATGTCTTGAATTAACAGCTTTGTGTTGCATGAGCTTGGATGACCTTGACCTTGGGTCAAGGCCACATGTATTTTGGTAGGAAAAATGTGTAAAGCAGTTCTTAGTGTATGCTGTCATTGTTAGGTGTAGTTGTTTGACCTTGACCTTGAGTGTCACCTGAAGGTCAAGGTCATGTAAAGGTCAAGGTCAAGCATGTGAGTCGTATGGGCTTGGCACTTCCTGTTAAATCCAAGTAGCATTCTGAAAATGTAGACATGCCCTGCTTTGAAACTCACTTGCAGGTCACTTATCACAGCACTTGAGTTTCTGAACCATGTTCACGAAAGTATCGCTTTATGAGATTCCAAGTTTGAAATCAAACCAACCAACAAACAAACAAACAAACAAACAAACAAACAAACAAACACACACACAACATCCCTTTTGAATATTTTCTTCAACAAAAGCTCACCTCTCAATGCTGGTACACACGTTCGTTTTCCCGCCTTTTAATCCCGACATTTTTGCTGACTGCCAACGCAGGGCATCTGCCACAGAGACATCAAGCCCCAAAATTTGCTGCTTCACCCCGAGACTGCCGTGCTGAAGCTATGCGACTTTGGCAGCGCAAAGGAGCTGGTTCGAGGAGAACCCAATGTGTCGTACATCTGTTCCCGCTACTACAGGGCGCCCGAGCTGATCTTCGGCGCCACGCAATATACGTGTAGCATCGACATCTGGTCGGCCGGCTGCATCCTGGGCGAGCTCATACACGGGGCCCCCATCTTCCCTGGAGACAGCCACGTGGACCAGGTGGTAGAGATCATTAAGGTGAGGAGAGAGTTGAGAGAGAAAGAGAGAAAGAGAGAGAGAAAGAGAAAGAGAGAGAGAGAAAGGGGGGGGGACGGACGGACGGACAGACAGACAGACAGACAGAGCAGACAGAGGAGAGAGAGAGAGAGAGAGAAAGAGAGAGGGGGGGGGGCGACGGACGGACGGACGGACGGACAGACACACAGAGGAGAGAGAGAAAGAAGAGAGAGAGAGAGAGAGAGAGAGAGAGAGCAAGAGAGAGAGAGAGGGGGGACGGACGGACGGACGGACAGACAGGCACACAGAGGAGAGAGAGCAAGAGAGAGAGAGAGAGAGAGAGAGAGAGAGAGAGAGAGAGAGATGGCCATGAGGATGGACACACAACAAGAATGGGTGGGATAAGACAGATGAAACTATTTCACTAACTTGAACTAGTGGGTCTGCACGCATTTAAGGGCTTCTCTCCTGGAAGGTTAATTTTGGGGGTTGAATTTCTTATAAAAGTTTAAAGTTGTTTATTGCACCTGATTGCGATGTGACGATGAAAAATAAGTATTTTCAGTTAAAATAATGTGATATCAGGTGTCACAAGCGTGTGCACGCCCGCCTCTTCCAGTGGGTTTCTTGAACACAACACGACGAAGTAACAATGCTTCTATAACGCGTTGCCTACGCTAGGTACCCTCCTCGAGGGCAAGCCGAGGGCGAGGCAAACATCGAAAGACGTCTAAGAAACGGCCAATCATCAATTGGCAAGGCGAAAGTCCGAGAGAGCATAGCTGCGTCCTGGCACGAGAGTCGGTGAAGAAGTTGCCGAAAGACGAAATAACTGACGATAAAGATATCACATCAGTGTTTCACTTGATAGATCATACCATAATGACATTTTGAATGGCACGGGAACTTTTTCAACGAAAAGAAAGCATCCCAGGTTCAATTGTAGACAATTTTCTCGAAAATGTTGTGCCTCGATACACTTCGATCAATTCAAGGGACATAATTCAGAGAGGGGATATGTACGATGATTCGTATATGAAAACGATGAAAAAACTTCGACAGTGTTTGTCCAGAAATAATCTATACACATACTCCTCAAAATATGCAAATGAACAATCGAACAGTAAATTCTTCCGTGTACGTACACTTTTACAGTCTCGGACAGTGAGAAGCACATTACAGGCACTGTTATCTCCGAACACCAGCCCAACTCGCAATGTCTCCACCATTTCGGCTCATCCGGGTGATTGTAGCGGGAAGCATCGAGGGAGCTCCGGACCGCCCTCCGGTCTCCCGCCTTCACGGCGAGTACGTCCTTATGGGCGAGGAACGCAGGAAACGCCTAGCCCTAGCAATTCTCTCGAGATTTTGGGCCAAACAAACGCACCCAACGCCTAGCCCTCGAGTTTCCTGTGAGATTCCTTGCCTACGAAACGCGCTCCTGTTTCTCGTCCTGACGAGCCTCTCTTTTAAGGGTTGGTCCCGCCGGGTCACAAGAAACTACATAACTGCTATCGCTCTAACGCGTTAGTTTCTCCCGAGAGCTCTGTTCGCACGCACGCGCACACACGCACACACACACACACACACACACACACACATACACACACTCACACACACACACATTCACAGCCTGGTTGTATGCTTCCCAGTGAGTCGAGATGGCGGAGGAATAGCTCGATGACTAGGGGCTTAAAGTATGCGGTTTGAGCTCACATCAACGGTTAACTGGCGTTATAATTACAAAACACACATTTTAGCCACTTTTTCCCTTCCACGCTTTGAGACTAGGAAAGTTTTGTCGTCGCCCGGCAACGCGATGAGGCGATTGGAAAGAGTAGGCCATCATTACTCGTACTGCGATCGTTCTGATAACACCTTTCTGTGAATAGTTTTTAAACGCAGCCACAAAATGGTGAAAAGAGCGAAACTTCTCCGTGTCTAGCCCTCGTCGAAACCCTTGTGGGTTGGGGGTAAAAATAGACCCACTGCGTCTCCCTATGCGCTTCGTAAAAGGCGAAAAACTTGGGAAATCTATTTCAATATTAGCCCAAACATATTTTCATCAAGCAGAGTGCCTTAATTAGGAAATTCCTCTAGACAAGTCCTCTTATTAACGTAAAATTGGAGAAAAATGTGCTTTTAGAAATGGAACGCCAGACAAATTTCAGAGCAAATGGTCACCTATATATAAATACTATATAAAGAAGAAAATGCCTTTCCCAATACCTTCTGATACTGTCCCCTCACCTCCCACCCCCTTTCTCCCACCCCCCTCCCCTTCCCCTTCTCCAGACCTCGCCACAGCATCTAGATATATGTACGGATGTTTCTGGCTCTCCCCCTCCCCCCCCCCCCCCCCCCCTTCCACTACTTCAGACCTCGTCACAGCATCTAGATATGTGTACGGATGTTTCTGGCTCTCCCCCCCTCCCCCCACTTCCACTACTCCAGACCTCGTCACAGCATCTAGATATATGTACGGATGTTTCTGGCTCTCTCCTCCCCCCCCTCCCCCCCCTCCCCCCCCCTTCCTCCCACTTCCACTACTCCAGACCTCGTCACAGCATCTAGATATATGTACGGATGTTTCTGGCTTTCTTTCTTTTTTCTCCCTGTTTAGGTCTTGTTGCTTGTGTGCAAAACTACTTGATGTATTCAGTATTTGCACCAACGACTCACAGCCATGTGTATGTCTTTCCCTGCTAATGGATTGGATTTCCCTTTCTGACTTATTGAAATGAAATATTAATTATATAAAAAAAACTACACACACTTGGGAAACAGTGACTTGACACTAACCAGCCCTGGTGGTTTTTGTGGTCACTGACCTTGCATAGCCTACAAAGGGTGGTAGACCGTAGAGCCTCATTCACTCATTCAACTATGTATTCATTCATTCAATTAGTTATGCCTTCATTCGTAAAAGGCAATTAAGTAGGTAAGTCGAGATTTCATTTGTTCGTACTCTAACCAAATCTCGTGATGTTATAGTCAATGATCTTACATTTCCTACAAAGCCTGGTAGACCTAAAACATAATTTAGCCATTCATTCTTCCATTTACATATGCATTTTTAAAGTTCGTTTGTTCTTTTGTTTGTTCGTTAAAGACAAATAAGCAGGGAAATCGAGACTTAACTAGCTGTAGTTTTATTCGTACCAAATCGTGATTATGTAGTCAATGGCCTTACATAGCCTACAGAGCCTAAAAGCTATAAAACTTTGTTCGTTCATTCATTCATTCATTCATTCATTCATTCATTTATTCATCCATCCCATCCATCCCACCATACCATCCATCCCACCCATTCATTCATTCACCGTGTTGGGTATAGCTGGGTGTCGTTGTGCCCTTAAGATGAGTCGTATCTGTGTGGAGTGGGCGAGGGGTAGAGGTGGGGGTGGGGGGTGGGGGGTGTTCTTGTTTCCAGTGAAATCTGATCATGACTCATTCACGATCAGAAGCCGTTAGAGGTCGATGAGAAATCGAGACAACTGTGGTGTCTGCTGTCAGCTGAAATGGATGTCAGACTTAATTCCCAGTCATGACATCAGCTTTCAAACAGCTCCGAGGCGTATTTTGCAATGCACGCCTAGCGTCATTGGGTCGAATGTCCGTCCTCTCCATACACAGGACCTACAGCACCTGCCGCCCCACTATCATTCTAATGAAGGAACATATTAAGGGGTCATGTTGTAAGGGGACGCGGAAATGCTGAGATCGTAAAGATGGAGATCAACAGTCTTCTGCCGCAAGAGTGGATAGATTTTGGTTTTCGAAGGAAACTTCATTAGGAGTCACGGAGTTTGCGGTGATATGGTGGCTCCATTGTCCTCACTAATTGCAAATGCTATTTATTCTACGCTGTGTGTGCCCGTCGGACAAGAGGAACGACAGCCGAGTCGGAGACAGGACAAAGCGTCAATTAGTGGCAAAGTGTGACTAAATATTGAAGAGATTTCGAATAGGGCACGATGGATGACCATGCTGTACAAACTTTTTCTTGACACAACAATAGGTACCTTTCCGTGCCAGTATATAAGACTTACTCACTTATTCCCTTGCGATGTACATATTCTGTGCTTTCGAAAGACGAAAAAATGGACTAGAGAGCTGAATATCTCTCCTGATTATTATACTCCTTTTTCCTTGCTATGACACTGTAGGGGATCCCTACCTTGATCTGAGTATCATCATGTGATTGCAATGGGCAGATGGCCTTGTCAATAAATTCTAAATCAAATTCAAATTCTCTCTGGCAGTCGGCTTACTAAAAAAAAGTTTCGTTCATTCGTTCTCTCTTCCGGCTGCTGATTGCAGATAAATATGTCTTTTTGAAATTAAAACACTTCTCAACAGAAATCTGATTGACAACTTGGAATAATCACCGAGGGCGCTGGTGAATGCAGCTGGTGATTCAGGAACTCAGATTGTCTTACTCTGACCACGGGGCCCCATGTGGGCTGGGGCTAAAAATAGACCCACTGAATCTCCCTATGCAAGTCATACAAGGCGAATAACTGAGGAAATTGAGACTTGAATTTGCTCTTTGTCTGACCAGTTATGGTCACTCAGTAGTCAATGGCTTTACATAGCCTGCAAGGGCTGATGGCCCAGAAAGTCTCCCTCATTCATTCATTCATTCACTCACTCACTCACTCACTCACTCACTCACTCACTCACTCACTCACTCACTCACTCACTCACTCACTCACTCACTCACTCACTCACTCACTCACTCACTCACTCACTCACTCACTCACTCACTCACTCACTCACTCACTCACTCACTCACTCACTCACTCACTCACTCACTCACTCACTCACTCACTCACTCACTCACTCACTCACTCACTCACTCACTCACTCACTCACTCACTCACTCACTCACTCACTCACTCACTCACTCACTCACTCACTCACTCACT
>JAWQFJ010003859.1:0-7500 GCA_034096865.1 Theodoxus fluviatilis
GGTTTGTGTAGCACCTCCTTGGGGAGGTAGAAAAGGGGAGACAGTACAACTCAAGATGACCAGTCTCTGGGGAAGCTTGCCTACAGCTGGGACAGGCTGATGAACTCAGGGCTGGGGTGCGTTTCTTAGGAAAGGTACACTCCTAGAGGGCTAGCTGTGCTCGCAACGGTAAAGGTGGGACCTCCTTCTTCCTTCTTGGCAGGATGTAATGACGCAGGACAATTCGGTATGGTGGGTATTCATTTATTTTTGGCATCAATTCAAGTTCAGCATCTGGGCTTGTTAACCTTTGCGTGAATCATAAGCCTTTTTCACCTGGGTCATAACGGCCAGATTGCAAAGCAGAATCAACAACAGAACGTACTACATTTCTATAGCAGCAAAAGCCATGCCGACACGTAAGGCACAAACTACTTACATATGTCCTGGTGAAAACTATCACCGCCGTAGGTCCCTTAGTAATAGAACAATACACAACCCTTGTGTCGATGGACGTTATTTTCTGGTCTATCTTCTTGTCCAAAAACCAGACACTTCTTCAAGAAGCCAGTGACGTAAAAACGCACGCCACTGGAAGAAAAACACAACGGAAACACGGAAATGACAAACAATAAACGTGTGTACGCATGCGTACATGAGGTCAAGGTCGTCTGAGACAGACGATATAATGTTGAGTGCGTGAAGGTCAAGAGGTATGAATGAGAGGGAGAAGGGGAAGAAGAAGACAAGTGCTCATGAAGGGAATACTGATCGCCGGCGTAACCAGAACACCCACCACAGGATGGAGTAAAAAAATAAAGAATAAGAGAGGAGAAAGGAAAGGAGAGAGAGAGAGAGAATGAATAAAGGGATGATGAATAAGGGGTACAAAGAAAGGATGAAAAGGGTGCAAAAAAGGAACGAAAAGATTAAGACAAAATACTATCTTGCCCTTAATATTAAGAAGGCAAGAACACTAGCCGAGGGCAAGCAAGACATCTGAGAAACGGCCAATCATTATTATCAAGGCGAAAGGCCGAGAGAGCATGACTATGTCCTCGCGCCAGAGGCGGCGAAGAAGTTGTCGATAACGAACTAATTGACGATGCAGATATCACAGCAGTTTTGCATTTGATAGAACACACCATGGTGACATCTCGAATGGCACGGAAACTTTTTTAACGAAACGAAAGCAACCCGGGTTCAATTATAGACAGTTTTGTCGAAAACGTTGTGCCTCGAATACACTTCGATCAATTCAAGGGAAATCATTCAGAGAGTGGACATGTATGGTGCTTCGTGTATACAGCTGGTCATAAATTTCGACAGTGTTTGTCCAGAAACAAAACATGTACGCATACCCTTCACAACATACAAATGAACATTCAAAAAGCCAATACTTCCGTGTACGTACTCATTTCTATTCTCCGACAGTAATAAGCACAAAGGGCAGTTGGTATAAAGACAGTTATTTCATAAGACGAGGGGCTCGGGTCCCAACACCAGTGTTATATTCATCTAGCAACTCCACTCTCACAGACGTCCTCCACACACGTTATAATGGTTTGCGACATTGTGAAGAATTGTTCCTTTCCTTTTCGGACCCATGCAACGATGCAAAGGAAAAAGTATCAAAAATACCTTAAACAAACATACACCGTTAGTTCACAAGTTCTCCTTGTATTTAGAAAGCTTTTGTTGGCGACTAAGTCAATGGCTTTATCAAAGAAGAAACGGAGTTTGTGGCAAACACAACTGTGCAACACACAGACGACGACAAACAACTAACGACGGGTCGTAGCGCCTAATCAGTCCTTACCCAGAGAAGAACAATTCCTAAGCCTGTGTCGCGACAAACAAGCTGTAACACACACCTTGAGGAGAATCGATTCCCATTTGCTGAACGTTCATGATAAAAGACAACAATCTCCTCAGGGTCTGGATCAGCAGAGTTTAGGTCATCCAGCCCTTGCATTCTATGTACAAGGAACCATGGCGACACCACCACTGCACTTTCCAAGATGGAAAGAAGACGGTGCTTGACAGAGATGGCCACTAACGGCGTACAGAGCTTGCTTGCGTTCCATCTTGGACGGCAGAACGGATGCCACACAATCTTGAGCATGCCTAGTTTTCTTGATGCCCACCTCACTGTTTCACCAGAAACAAATGAAGTCACAGTGTGGAGCACTGTGTACCGCTAAAACAGAAAGGTAACACAAAGGATTGTTGGTGCCATGCAGCGCCTGCCGTGGACTGGACACAGCTCTTGTGTCAACCAGGAACTGCAGATGCCACCCCAGCTTTCCTCTCAGCATCAGCAGCAGGACCTGCCGCGTGGACTGATCCACTGCTTCTGCAGTCAGTGGACACCTGCCCCATGTCTGCCACCCACCCATAGTGGTTCCGTTGACGGTGTGCTGCTTCTGGCAATGTCGGGTGGAAGGAAAAACAGTGTGACGCTGTAGTCAGCATCATGCGTTGTAGTGGATGAACATTTCTGTTGTGAAGAATGAACCCAGCTCCGTTTGCTTCAAGGAAAAACGTTTGGGTGTCCTTCTCTCTGTTTAAACATAAACAAGTGAACATGCAACACAGAAAGACACAAAGATCTGCTCACGACGTCAGCCTAGATGAGGTGGAGAGGCAGCCTTTCTCCATACCACGGCCTCCACAGCAGTTCCCGTCACTGACAGCTGGAGTCAGACCCAGGAAGTGAGACAGACACAGTGACAATTTTATTACACGGGTCGTGTGTCCTTTGCTCTGAAGTAATGACCAAACCAAGCTATTGATGTGAAAATCTCTCAAGAAGTGTAATTTATCGTTACAAAGCATGACAATTCATCCTTTAGATAGGAAAGAGGTAGGGAGTTTGGATGCGTCTGACAAGTAATGTTAATCAGACATCAAACAGGAAAAACGCAAGTACTCTTAATGGTCAGAACTATGTGGTGATGTTGCCCTTTCCTTCAACTGGCTTCTCAACTCTCTCAAACCCGACCTGTGCAACGTTAGAGCACAGTCCAGCACAACAGGAACATTTAGTAAATTAGGGCCGGAAGGAGGTCCAGTCTGCAGACACTCAGAAGACAGACAACAGACACAGAACGATGGAGCCAGCACCGAGGCAATTCAACGCAGCCCTTTCTTACCACCAGCTCTGACTAGGGGCCCTCGCTAGCTCTAAGGAAGTCCACTTGGCCTTGGTCCCCAGACCTGGCCTGACGCGTTTCATATTGTACAGAGATTATAAAACAATCTTTGGAAATGAGGTGTATCTTCATAACCTGAATCGAAAAGTTTTCAGAGATGGATGGATACGCTTCCGTATTAGGCATGAGCGAATTAACAGTTCATAAACACAGGTATTGGGATGAGATATCTGAAACCCTGTGTCCAGCTTGTCATGAAAAAGATAAAGACGAACAACGTTTTCGTCTGTACTGTCCAGCATATGAAGACATTCGTATGAAGTATGTAATACTACATGTTCAAAATAGCGATGTAAAACCACTTGTGCAGTTGTTCTCTGCAAAAGAGACATGTTATTCGAACTGTCAGTGTTTGTCTACACTACTGTTTTAACAGAGCTGAAGCTACTGATGCTGCAGTGAATAATTCTGTATTTGTATGATGTAAACATATTTCATTAATGAAGTGAAGCTTCTGTCTAATGCATGGGTGATACGCTCTCACATTAGTTGTATCAGAAGACACATGTTGGCTATGTAATGTAATGTTACCGATTGGTATGGGCCAATAAACTGTTTTTTTTCTGTCTCTCTGTCTCTCTGTCTCTCTGTCTCTCTGTCTCTCTCTCTCTGTCTCTCTCTCTCTCTCTCTCTCTCTCTCTCTCTGTCTCTTTCTCTATCTCTGCCTCTCGCCCTTTCTCTCCCTGTATGTCTCTCTTTCTCTCTATCTCTCTCTGTCTCTCTTTCTCACCCGTCGGCCGATGAGAAAAAAATCAATCAATCAATCACTCAATCAATCAATCAATCAAACAATCAATCAATCAGTCTCTGTCTCTGTCTTTGTCTCTGTCTCTCTCTCTCTGTCTCTCTCTCTCTCTCTCTCTCTCTCTGTTTCTTTTTCCTCGTTTTGAGCACATGAACAGCCTCTATAGTGGTGATGTATCTCCTGTTGCATTTATCTATCGCCATAACCGAGCTTGAGTTGATGTGTTCTTTTCTTTCTTTTTCAGCCGGTGAGTGCCTCTTAATTGGTTTCCTCGCTTCATGATCTGTCCTGACGCCACCACAAGCTATGTGAAACCTTTCCAACCTCTCATCCAGAAGTATCTTTCTTCTCGTTGATTGTGTTTGAAGACATGACCGTTTGCTTTTTAAATGTAGGTTGCTATTAAGTAGAATGACAAGACTAAATTATTCAAAATGTATTAGCAAGAAAATGATTCTTTTGTCCAGAAGGTCCGAGCAGAACTTGAATTTTCATGTGTTGTAGATTACATGTCATAGAGAATGTAGCAGATTTCAAATTGAGTTTCAGTGCACACAATCTTCCCTTCTTTAAACGTAATGGAATAGTAATGCAAAGTCTTGTGTAAGGTAGACCAGAGCAGCAGGGATATTTTTCTTTCGTGCTCCTTCCTTCGAAGTAAGGCCAAAGGGATGGTTGGTACAAAGAAAATAATTTCACAAGACAATGATTTCGGGTCCCAACACCAGTTTGACATTCATCCAGCAACTCCACTCTCACAGACGTCATTCACACACGTCACTATGGTTTCCCACGTTGTGACAAATTCGTCCTTTCCTCTTTGGACCCATGCAACAACGCAAAAGCAAAACGGAACAACAAATAACTTTAGCAAACATACACTGTTAGCTCACGAGCACTCCTTGCATTTAGAAAGATTTTGTTGGCAACTGAATTGATGGATTTATCAAAGAAGAAACGGAGTTTTTGGCAAACACAATTGTGCAATGCACAGATGACGACAAACAACATTAGACGAATCGCAACGTCTAAACAATCCTTACCACGGGAAGAACACTTCCTAAGCCTGCGACGCGACAAACAAGCTGTGACATAAACCTTGCGGAGAATCGAATCCCATTTCCTGAACATTCATGACGAAGGACAGCAAACTTCTCACGGTCTGGATCAGCAGAGCTTGGGTCATCCCGCCCTTGCATTCTCAGTACAAGGAAGCAAGGCGATGTCAGCCTAGTTGAAGTGTAGAAGTTCTGGCATATTTTTCTCTATACAAAAACTGAACATGCAACACATAAAGACACGAAGATCTGCTCACGACGTCAGCCTAGATGAGGTAGAGAGGCAGCCTTTCTCCATACCACGGCCTCCACAGCAGGTCCCGTCACTGACAGCTGGAGTCAGACCCAGTAAGGGAGACAGACACAGTGACGGTTTTATTACTCGGGTCGTGTGCCTTTTGCTCTGAGGTAATGATCACGGTGTCAGTTCACATTTGGTCCCTGAAAATCTGTTGAGAAATGTAATTTGCCGCTAACAAAGCAAGAGCATTCACCCTCTAGATAAGAAATAGGTTGTGAGTGTGGATGAGAAAGCTACATCGTAGCACAGATTATGCAGAGTGCAACGGAAAGCAGGGTATTACTTTTACGAAAAGCAACAAGGTAGGAAAATCGCCGATGATTTCCGTCGTCTCTTTTGCACGGACGAATGTTTTGTAAGCTATGTAATTTGCAGAATGAATAAGAACGACCCACCTGCAAAAATACCTCGTACAGCTGCAAATCTGTCGCTTGTCGGGAGAGATTCTCCACAAAAACATGTCTGATAGCGGAGGGAGGTAACTCTCTGATGACTTCCGCCGACTTTTTTGCACAGTCGACTTTTTAGCACGTTACACTGCCTACAGACATTGCACTGCCGAGCGAAGAACTCAAGACTTAGGCAGTGATTTTATCCAGTCAGTGCACTGAAGCAAATGTCATTTAATTCAGGAGAAAATGGCGACTTCGTCACATTCTGGAGGGGGATACTCTTTAAAGAAGAAGCTAGAACACAACAAGAGAGTCCGTCTTACTGTCAGTCCATTCAACGCCACACAATCATTTCTTAATGGAAGAAAACGTCTGTATTGTCTCTGACAGGTAGATTGTGCAGTGCTTTTCATAGGAGACCCCATGCCTCTGCACACCTATAGTCCATGGTTTGACAGTCTGGAGACGATGGAACAACAGTCGGAACACCAGCCGTCCACAGATGCTGGGATCCGTCCCCCAAGGCCTGTGCTGCACTGGATCACGCGAGAAGTGACAAGAAATGATTCCTTCAAATTTGTGGCGTGACATCTAACGGAAGATGGTCCTCTGCATTCAGTTAGCAAATATTCGTCGAGAAATCAAGTTATGCCACATTATTTTCTTTGAATAACAGAGAAGATTTCTTCAAATGTGCGCAACACCTCGATGGCGTCTTCGCCACCAGTTTGAATCTGAATACTTTCCTGACAAATGATGTTTTATCGACTATAGTCATCTACAAGACTAAGGATTCATCTCACAGCATTAGAGTAAGAAAGGCTTTCTCCCGTGATTCCACAGTCTCTGTTTCGACTTCCGTGACGTCGAAACCAGTGGAAGGGAGGCAACTCTTCAGGGAAGGCCACCGTCCTCCATCCCATCACGTGTCCTTGACAAACAGTGGCGTGCTTGTCTCAAGCTCCGTCCACACCTCTGGACTCTGTGACGTAGGTGGAGGAGGGGACTTCGGTCCCCATGGCGACTAGCCACAACAATATCGACGTCTGCGTTGGTGAGGAGACAGAAAGCCGTCACGCCATGATGGTCTGAGGCGATGGACACCGTGGTGGTGGCACGGCTTGGCAGCACTGGGTCTCCAAGAGGACAGGAACATGCCTGAGGCAGTGGAAAGAACAAACATTCGTTTGAGAGGGTCAGCAACCTGCTCCGATGAAAAAAAAACACAACTCAAAATGGTAAACGAAATGAAAGTATGAAAGATACTTATCTTGCCAATTAACAGTTGGTGTGAAGGAAAAGAATCGGTCTATGACGCAGTGCAACCAGCAGGAACGGGTTCCAGAGACCAAGCACGTGATCAATCCGCCAAAAAATGTTTTTTTATAGATCTGGGACAGAGAGAAAAAAATCAAGAGAAGACAAACTGCATGAAACAAAAATATTTTGAAAAGAAATATGAGTTGAAACTGCTTTCCTGTCACAGATGAGTAATCAAAGGCATGATGACGTCATTCAAGCGTCGTAAAGGAGCAACGTCCATCAGACCAATTTTTATAGAATCTGAAACAAAGAAGGGATTTTGTGTTCCACACATCACCTGACAAATGAAACTGGCAGGACCTGTACTACATAGTATAATCACGAAAACAGTCAACCGGGCCAGCATTTGGATGTGTAAGGCAGGAATAGTTTTCCATGGAAAATGGCAACACTAGCACTTTCTGACTGGTGTGCATTCATCACAGACAAAAGTTTCAATGAATTTTTTTGGTGACAAAAGACGAATTACTGCTGCCCGGGATGTTGA
>JAWQFJ010003859.1:12500-24118 GCA_034096865.1 Theodoxus fluviatilis
ATCGCCTTAGAAAAAAAACAATGAAGATGGGTTGTTGTTTATTAAACACACACATAAGATCACAGGGAAATGTAGTGATTTATCTTCGTCTGTGCTTTTCTTTCACCACTTTCAACAATGGACAGTGGAGTCCCTGTTGCAGCTTAAAGGCAGGAAATGACGCTACTCGAGAAAGTGTGACATCTTTTAATCTTAAAAAGGGCTGTGCGGATTGTCAGTTGTTATTAAAAAAAAGAAAAACTGCATCCTAGCACTTGACATTCACAGTACATGGCAAGAGCTGGGGCAAGCACACTGACGTCACACGTGTTGTGACCAGGGGCCACGTCCAGCCTTGCTCTGCAAGGACTGTTCTGTGTCTGTAGCGCCATGTTTGCATGTAGGGCTCCTGACTGCTTCTTGCTCCAGTTTCTCCCACCACTGGCTTTGTCTGAGTGACAGGGGCTGCAGAGGCGATGAAACAATGAGAATGACGTCAGAGCACGGTCCAGTTCCTCAAATCACCCCACTCTCAAACGCTTCGTCCAACCCTTTCCCCATCTGTCTTCCCCACTGTCATCCCCCCACCTCTAGTCTCTACTGTATCCCACACTACAACCTTGTCTCACTGGCAGTCTGTATTGTAGTCCACCCCGCTGTCTTGTCTCACTTCTAGTCTGTACTGCAGTCATCCCCCTACTGTCTCGTCCCACTTGTAGCCCACCCGACAGCCTTTTCCTACTTGTAGTTAGTACTGTAAACTACCCGAATATCCAACGTGTGGTCTTCATTGTTGTCAACTCCACGATCTTCTCTTGCCTTTATTCTAAACTGTAGTCCACCTCACTGCCTTGTCCCATTATGAGTCTCTACTGTAGTCCACGGCACAACCTTGTTCCATTATGAGTCTCTACTGTAGTCCACCGCACAACCTTGTCCCATTATGAGTCTCTACTGTAGTCCACATCACTTCCTTATCACATTATGAGTCTCTACTGTAGTCCACATCACTTCCTTATCCCATTATGAGTCTCTACTGTAGCCCACCTCCCAGCCTTGTCTCATTATGAGTCTGTGCTGCAGTCCACCTCTCTGCCTTGTCCCAAGTTATAGTCTGTAATGTAGTCCAACTCTTTGACTTGTCCCGCTTGTATTTTGTAATGTAGTCTACCTGAGTATAATAGGATCGGTGGAATCTGTGAATCAAACAATCTGATAAACACTTCAAAGGACACACATTTAATTTTTTCTCAATGACAGCGTTATTTGTACAATTCCGACCTTTGCTCTATATGTCAGGTCTTTAAGTGACCTACTGTATTTCTACAGAGTCTTGCAGTGAAAACCTGATCCTCCTCCTGATCCTCCACCCCACCCCCCTCTCCCTCTTTCTCCTCTTCATCGTCCTACTCCACCTCATTCTTGTCCTCATGTTTCTCCTCGTCCTCCTTCTTTTCGGCCTCGTCGTCGTCGTTCTCCTCCTCGTCCTGCTCTTCCTCTTTCGCCTCCCTTTCATCATTTCATGCTTTATGTTTTCCTGTTTCTCCTCTCTTCTCCTACTTTTTCAGACTTTAAAAGGCTACCCTTTTCTTTGCCTTCAAGTCGCTCTTACTTCTCCACTTTACACTCCCTGTCCTCCTTGCCATCTCCCTATCTTTTTATATTTTTAAAAAATCATTTTTCTTCCTATTTTGCTTCTTTTCCTTGTCTTCTGTTTCATTAGTTTTCTTTTCCTACTTGTGGCCCATTGTTCCTATTTGTTTCCGCCTCTCATCATACACCTTCTTCTGTTTCTTCCGTGTTTTCTTTTGTCTTCTCGCTACTGTGACAGCTTCATGTACACTCCATCGAATTATGTTCCTTCTCTTTCCATGATTTGTCTTTTCCTTATCCTCTTCCCACTTTTCATTCTCTTCCTGATGTTGCTCCTGTTCCTTTCCACTACAGCTTTGTCCTCCGTATCCTCTTTCTCTCTCTGCTCCTCCATCATTTCGCTCTCTACATGTTACTCAGTCCGCGATTCTCTCCATGTTGTCTTTTGTCGTGTCTCTTTTTTTCTTTCCTGCTCCTTCTTCCCCACCTCTACCTACTTCGTCCTCTACCTCTAACCTCTACTCCTCATTCTCTTCCATCTCTCGCTCTTTCCCATTGGAAGCACATTACACAGCATCGCTGCCATCCGATGAGGACGAGAGTTCTCCACGGATGTTGAAGGAAACGTATGGGGTCAAGGACAGATGAGAGGATCACATGAACTCTACTTCCATCTTCCAGCTTACCATTCACTTAGAGGCTGACAGCGATGTGTTCTTCAGTGAGGTGGGGGAATGGAGAAAAATGGAACTCAGTCCTGCAGTGCTCTTGAAACCCTGCATTAGCTGTATTTTGTCTCATTTTCTATTTTATTTGTGAGTTTACGATTAGGGAAAAATGTTTTCTCCTTTCTAATTTCTCGCTCATCCTTACTAAATGTATTTAGCCTCTTTAATAAATAATACAGAGTCCTCAAGGAGAGAGAGAGAGAGAGAGAGAGAGAGAGAAATAGAGAAAGAGAGAGAAGAGAGAGAGAGAGAGAGAAAGAGAGAAAGAGAGAGAGAGAAAAGAGAGAGAGAGAGAGAGAACGAATGAACGAGCGAACGATCGAACTTGTTTATTTGTGCGGCCACCGGCCTGTCACAACGGAAACACATTGAACTCATCGGCATTGAAAATGTCCACCGCGTCACGTCTTCTTGTCAGAGCGTGATATAGGAACATTGCTAATGATATTATTACACTAGGGTCACTGCCAAATATTTTTTCCACTTTTCGAAAGTCGTTAATGGGAGATAAATATTTTTTCTCTAAGATTTTCATAAACTGGGCAAACATAAAGTATGTGAATTTTCAATTTCTTCCATACAAGCTCTACAAGTGTATAAATTATATGGATTGTCCCGAGAGTAACGAAAGTTGTGATGGTATAATTCATTAAAGCCAGAACGAAACTGAATGTACACATCTCAGAATGGTTTCTTATCTATCGCATTTAAATAATTATATCTACCCCAATGCGTCTTTAATCTTCCACTACTAAACACTGTTTGTTCCCAGTTACTACGATATACCGAGACAATGCGGTTCTTCAATTATTTTATAAGTTGAGAAAAAGAGAGAAATAGAGTGAAAGAGAGAGAAAGAGAGAGAGAGAAAGAGAAAGAAAGAAAGAGAGAGAAATAGAGAGAGAGAGAAAGAGAAAAAAAGAGAGAGAAAGAGAAAGAGAGAAAGAGAAAGAGAGAAAGAGAAAGAGAGAAAGAGAAAGAGAGAAAGAGAGAGAGAGAGAGAGCGAGCGAGAGAGAGAGAGAGAGATGAAGGGATAAAAACTACTAAAGTTGGTAATTTCATTGTTCCTCCATCGCGTGCCATAGTGACAGGATGCACGCCACGACGAGCGCGAGTTTCAGTGTGTAACGCTGAATCCTTTCTTTCTTTGCAGTATCTGAGGATGGTGGAAGCCATGGGAAGGAATGTAAGTGGCAACCTCTCTTTGCCTCCATGCACTCTGTCTACGTCTTCCAGAGATACAAACACGTCAAGGAAGTCAGTTTTTTTTCCAAGTCAGACTTTAAATGAAAAAAGCAATATTGAAATCACTTTCTGTGTGTCTACGTACCGAAACTTTGAATACATTAAATACTTTATTTATACAGGGTTACAAACAAATAGTGTCCATTTTACATTGGACATTTTAACACCAACAATTATAATCCCCCTCCCCCCCCTCCCCCCTCTCTCTCTCTCTCTCTCTCTCTCTCTCTCTCTCTCTCTCTATATATATATATATATATATATATATATATATATATATATCTTTCTCTCTCTCTCTCTCTCTCTTTCTCTCATTGACAATCTGCAATCCATGTAAAAAAAGCTTGGTAGTATCATAATGACTTGAAAAACAAAAATCATGTTTTTTCGGAGAGAGGGATTACTGGGCCGGGGAGAAAGGAGGACTTTGGTCAAAATGAGCTGGAAGTAGTCAACTAGCTTGGATACTTGTTTTTTTTTTAAACAACTAAGCTGTCCATTGGTGCTGCCCTTGATGTCTAACCGGTAAGAACATAAGAAAAATCTGTCCATTTACTAAAAGCTATGTGGAGACTTAACATCCTCAACGCTAGTGATATTTTTCCCCATTGTATAATACCCAAGTGTATCCTTCTCTTCTCTATGGCTCGAAGTTGTGGGGACTGGACGAAAGAAAGTGCATTGGAAGGTCTCATAAGAATGTCAGTTTCAAACGGCCATATTAGTATACAAAACGTTGACAGTGCAATCTCCATCCTTCCTCCAAGAAATGTTCTCACGCTCAGGCGATACACGACTCCGTTCATTCTCAATATCAAATCCTCATCCTCGCATAGTCCACACGGAAGTGTTTCGTAAATTGTTCATTTATTATGCTACAAAGATATGGAACTCGCTACCTTTTTCTGTACAAAATACATCAAATCTTTAGTCATTCAAAAAGCAGTTAAAACCCTGTCTCAAGAACAATAATGAGAGGGGATATAAAGGCGGGGAGATGGTGTGAGAGAAAACGTGATATATATATATATATATATATATATATATATATATATATATATATAGAGAGAGAGAGAGAGAGAGAGAGAGAGAGAGAGAGAGAGAGAGAGAGAGAGAGAGAGAGAGGGGGGGGGATTATTGTTGGTGTTAAAAGGGCTCATTTTTCTCGTCACAATGTTTTATTTTAGGGCCACTGAAAGATGGACTGTTATTGTACAAGTGTATATCCTCCTTAAATAAATTACCTGAACTGAATATGCAAGCGGTTTCTGAATGTTGATACACACCCTTCACATACGTTGTGTTGTGGCGAATTAAGCAGGTCTCTCATGTACATCAGCAACACGGTTCGAGCTCTTAAATTTTGGCTAAGGATGTGCGAATGCCGATTGAGAGACTGCCGAAACAGGTATTCCTTGTGTTGTTTGATAAGAAAAAAGATGAAAATTTTAACTGGAATAAATCAGTGGAACAATGCCTAGCCAGACTGGGTTTTACATTTGTGTGGAAGAACGGTGGAAAGGAGAACGAGAAGGATTTCATTTGAGCACTCCGACTAAGACTACGAGCCTGTAACTAGCAATACTGGAACGAAACTAGCTGACGGCGATATTCATTGTGCTTAACTCATTTAAACAAACGCTGCGATGTAAAAGCTATTTAAACTACAGAAACATAAAGAAGTCTAGATATGCCATTATTCGTTAGATCCTGTCCACTCCGTAACACATTGAAGATGAACGTAATTTTGTAATACAATTCAAAGTTCATAATGATCTGAGACAGAAATGCATTTTAAAACATAAACAATGATCAAGAGATGTACATGTTGCACAACTGATAGATGTGCATGACATGATAAAAACCCATGACGTTGCAATGTTTATCTACTATGCATACTAGTTGCGCTTGCAGAAAATAAGCCAAGATGAACAACCTGGGCAAAAGCAACGAGATGAGTCAGTTTCAGTCAAACTCGAAAACTACAAAACTTACAAATAATGTTCACCCTTTCTCTTGAGTGGCTTTCATATCGACGCAACAGTGAGAGCACGGAAATTGAAGACTTGACCAAGTTTTTATGACGGAGCGATGTGAAGGTTTACCTGATATCTAGGAAGTAACATCTGGTCTATTTGATTGTTTGCGTCTGCATGGATTTCTCCGTTTGTTCTTCTCCTGTGGTAGTGTGTGGCGCGTGTTGAGTTAGAAAATGTGATTCTAGAGGTAAGAGGAACCACCCTTTCTACGTCACCCATGACGTCAACCAATAACGTTATATACAGTCGCAATTTTGTTGACTGTAGACATAAAAAAACCCGGACAGAGACTCTTAACAATTTCAAACAGATTCCAAGTTGCAATGAGTTGCACCCACATTTGCTGAAACAGCGTATATTACCTACTGATCTCTTCGCCATTTCCAGTTGTCAATCACAATGAAGAAAACTAGAATCGTAATCGCTTCTGATACGAGCTCTGTCAACGTGCACCGGAAGTGGGCACTACTACCAACGCCAGTAGGATGCGCCTGTGAAGTGCTGACCTCGCGTCTGCAAGTCAGGTGTCTGGTGAACGTAGAGTCTGTGTTATGAATAAAGGCGAAACCTGATGCCATCGCCTTCCCAACTGCTGCCTTCCTGGGGGGAGTGGAGGGAGAGAGACACACCGACTGTATGCCCCAGCCTGCTCGAGCTACATACCAGGCCATCACTGCACACCCTCTTTCATGTGTGTAGCATTTCCTTGGGGAGGTAGAAAAGGGGAGACAGGACAACTCAAGATGGCCAGTCTCTGGGAAAGCTGACCTACAGCTGCGACAGGCTGATGGACTCAACGCTGGGGAGTGTTTATTAGGCCATGCACACACCTCGAGTTCTAGCCGAGGGCGAGCAAGACATCTGAGAATGGGCTAATCATCAGTTATCAAGGCGAAAGCCCGAGAGAGCATAAATGTGTCCTGGCGCCAGAGTCGACGAAGAAGTTACCTACAGACGAATCAACTGACGATGCAGATATCACAGCAGTTTTTTCACACTGTACACATATTCCTCCAAATTTACAAATGAACACTCGAAACGCAAATACTTCCGTGTACGTACTCATTTCTATTCTAAGACAGTGATAAGCACAAAGGACAGTTGGTATAAAGACAAGTATTTCATAAGTCAAGGATCTCAGGTCCCAACACCAGCGTGGCATTCATCTAACAACTCCACTCTCACAGACGTCCTCCACACATGTATTGTTGTACAGGTATGACTTCGGTACAGTGTGGGAAAATCAAAGTGTGCAGAGAGAAACTAATTTCTTGCGGGAGCTAAAAAAACGCATGTTGTACGAATACAGACGCTGGTGGTTTAAATCTCCAGCGGGAAACAGCAGATATGACTTCTACAGATTGTTTAAGTCTGCCTGGGGTAGAGAAAACCACCTCCTTGTACTTGACACGAAATATGTTTCATGATGTATATATCAATATTCGTGTTGGTTTTAGTGAGATATTTACCAACATATTCAGGTATATGAATGATATTCATTGTAATTCACTTCTATGTCCTGCATGTTCTGAATCGGATGAAATCGAAAAGCACTCCTTTCTTGAGTGTCCAGTGTTTCAAGACTTGAGAGAACAATACCTAAGTAAGTTGACATATGCAGCCAATGATGTCCAAATTATTCTATTCACAGAAGAAACAAAAAATGTCCGCCAAGCATCCATATACTTGTATTGTGCCTTTAAAAGAAGGAGGGAGGCAGTCGGTATTGCCGTGGTCAATGAAGCATATTGTATTTGAGTTGATTGTGACATGCCAGCGGCCCAACAACAAACTTATTTCGTTCGTTTCGTTCGTTCGTTCTCTCTGTGTCTCTCTGTCTCTCTGTCTCTCTGTCTCTTTCTCTCTCTTTCTCTCTCTCTCTCTCTCTCTCTCTCTCTCTCCCTCTCTGTCTCTCTCTCTCTCAATTGTACAGTTGCTTAAAACCATGTGGAACATTTGTTACGAGTTGTTTTATTTCTCTCTCTCTCTTTGATAAATACCTTTTGGTTCCTTAGATTGAGGTGATGGTTTCTGACTCGTAGGGCTTAATGTTTCTTGAGCGAGATATAAAAACTTCAGTCTTGTATGTTCTTATTTTTTATTTAGCATTAGACAGTCCTCAGCTCTCTCTGATCCGCTCTCTCTCTCTCTCCGCTCTATCTCTCTCGTTTCTGCCTCTCTCTCTCTCTCTTATTTTATCTCCCAGAGTACTGAGATTCCTGTCTTCTTGCACACAGACCGCTCCACTTATCCTATCATGGTCTTGTGCCCTGACTACATCAGCAATACGGTAACGGGGGGAGGGGGGGGGGCGATGGACAAAGGTTTTGGAGGGGGTGGGGTGTTCTTTGGGAAGACGTCACTGTTCTGTTCGGTCTGGATTTCTCTCCTACTAAGAATAAATTCTCTCTATTGACCCTATTTCTGGGGCACAATTCCTGGATGTAGGCCTACATCATCTCTTTCTACTCTCAAACATAACGCTAGCTCTTTCCTGCATAACACTTGCATACAATGAGCCCCACAGTATTTTTTAAAATTCGATGCCCAGATACAATCTGTTTTGCTGTACGGCTCAGAGCTTCGGGGCACAAATAATTGGTCAAATGTAGAAAAGGCACATTTGTTTGCTTGCAAGCGCTTGCTGAGTATAGACATCAAGTCAACCAATAGCATGTGCGATGGAGAATTAGTACGATACCCTTTGGTTATCAATAGCACTGTTAGAGCAGTTAAATACTGGATGAGACTATGTAAAATATAAAAAACTAGACTCCCAAAACAGATTTACTTAATGTTGTCAAAATTTAATTAACCTAAAGGGAAGAACTGGGTAAGATCACTTGAAGAAATGTTGTCAAACCTTGGGTTTGCATATATTTGGCTGAAAGGGGGAACTGTGCATGAAAAGACGTTTTTGCGGTCTCTAAAGCAACGTTTACGTGACTGTTATCAACAAGAATGGTATGAAAAACTCTGCAAAAGTGAGAGATTTATCCTCTACCGTTCTTTCAAAATCCTACTGCACTGTGAAAGTTATCTTAGTGACATTAACATAAAATTATTCAGGGATGCTTTCTACGCTTCCGATTGTGTAGCAATTGTCTCAGAGTGAAGGAAAGGTCAAGGGTGGAAATGTAGACTTACATTGTCCATTTTGTGAGGAGGATGAAACTGAGATTCATTTTTTACTTGAATGCCATGCATACACTGATTTGAGAGAAAAGTGTCTTTCAATACATGTGTCCACAAATGGGTATGCTAGCGTGTCCAGTTTAATTGCAGGCCACGAAATACGAAAAACGATGGATGTCGACATGTTTATATTTTATGCTTTTAAAGGTCGAGCAGAGAAAATGTTGCATATATAGAGTCATGTGTTTGTCTAATTCACACTGCAGTTTTGCGATTGTGAAGGCATAAAAGCTTCAATCGTTTTTTTAAACATTTATTGACAAATCTCTTTGAGTGTACATATAATTCACAACTGTAGACATCGTGATTTGACATGCAGGGTATCAATCCATTAATGAGTAGTGAGTACTCTTCACTACTTTTAGGGTCTTTAATATCGCTTGTAAATGTTTTTCTTGTATAGTTATTCATTGCTACATTGTTTTATAGTTTGTACATATAGGATAACATCAGATGGGTCGTCGGTTGATTAAATATCAATGAATTAATCAATCAATTAATCAATCAATCAATCAATATGTATCTCTGTCTCTCACTCTGTGTGTCTCTTTCTCTGCCTCTCTGTCTCTCTGTCTCTCTCTCTCTCTCTCTCTCTCTCTCTCTCTCCCTCTTCTTTGACCTCTTTCGGAGCACATAAACAACCTCTATAGTGGTGATGTATCTCTTGTTGAATTTATATATGTCCAAAACTAGGCTTGAGTTGATGTGTTCTTTTCTTTATTTTTCAGCCGGTGAGTGCCTCTCAATTGGTTTCCTCGCTTCATGATGTGTGCTGACGCACACCACAAGCTATGTGAAACCTTTCCCACCTCTCATGCAGAAGTATCTTTCTTCTCATTGCTTGTGTTTGAAGACATGGCCGTTTGCTTTTTAGATGTATGTTGATATTGAGTATCATGAAACGTCTAGATAATTCAAAATCTATTAGCAAGAAAATGAATCTTTTGTCCAGAGGGTCCGAGCAGAACTTGGATTTTCATGTGTTGCAGCTCACATGTCATAGTGAATGTAGCAGATTTCAAATTGAGTTTCAGTGCACACAATATTCCCTTCTTTAAACGTACTAGAAGAGTATGGTAAAGTCTTGTGTAAGGCAGACCATAGCAGAAGAGTTATTTTTCTTTCATGTTTCTTCCTGCAAAGTAAGGCCAAAGAGACGGTTGGTACAAAGAAAATAATTTCACAAGACAATGATCTCGGGTCTCAACACCAGTTTGACATGAATCTAGCAACTCTACTCTCACAGACGTCCTACACACACGTCAATATGGTTCCCAAAGTTGTGACGAATTGTTCCTTTCCTCTTTGAACCCATGCAACGACGCAAAGGAAAGACGGGGCAAAAATACCGTTAACAAACGTACACTGTTAGCGCACGAGCTCTCCTTGCATTTAGAAAGCTTTTTTTGGCAACTGAATCAATGGCTTTATGAAAGAAGAAACGGAGTGTGTGACAAACACAACTGTGCAACACACAGACGACGACAAACAGCATTATACGAATCGAAGCGCCTAAACCGTCCTTACCCAGAGAAGAACAATTCCTAAGCCTGTGACGCAACAAACAAGCATTGTGGAGAATCGAATCCCATTTTCTGCACGTTCATGACGAAAGACAACACTCTCCTCAGGGTCTGGATCAGCAGAGCTTGGGTCATCCCGCCCTTGCAGTTTCTGTACAAGGAAGCATGGCGACGTCAGCCTAGATGAAGTAAAGAAGTTCTGGCATTTTGTTTCTCTGTACAAAAACTGAACATGCACCACAGAAAGACACGACGATCTGCTCACGACGTCAGCCTAGATGAGGTGGAGAGGCAGCCTTTCTCCATATCACGGCCTCCACAGCAGTTCCCGTCACTGACAGCTGGAGTCAGACGTAGTAAGAGAGACAGACGCAGTGACGGTTTTATTACACGGGTCGTGTGCCTTTCGCTCCGAGGTAATGATCATGGTGTCAAGTCACGTTAGGTTCGTGAAAATCTGTTGAGAAATGTACGTTGCTGATGACAAAGCAAGAACATTCACCCTTTAGATAAGAAACAGGTTGGGAGTGTGGATGAGCCAGCTACATCGTAGAACAGAGGATGCAGAGTGCAACGGAACACAGGGTATTACTTTTACAAATAGCAACAAGGGAGGTAAATCGCCGATGACTTCCGGCGTCTCTTTTGCCAAGGCGAATGTTTTGCACGCTATGTAATTTGCAGAATAAAAAAGAACGACCCACATGCACAAATGCATCGTACAGCTGCAAATATGTCGCTTTTCGGGAGAAATTTTCCACAAAAACATGTGTGATAGCGGAGAGAGGTAACTCTCTGATGACTTCCGCAGACTTTTGTGCACGATCAATTTTTAGCACGTGACACTGCCTACAGACATTGCACTGCCGAGCGAAGAAGACAAGACTTATGCAGTGATTTTATCTAGTCACTACACTGAAGCAAATGTCATTTAATTCAGGAGAAAATGGCGACATCGTCACATTCTGGAGGAGGATACTCTTTAAAGAAGAAGCTAGAACAAAACTGGAGAGTCCATCGTAATGGCAGTTCATTTTACGCCAGACAATTCTTCCTTAATAGCAGGAAACGTCTGTATTGTCTTTGGCAGGTAGATCATTGTGCACTGCTTTTAATAAGAGACCACATGCCTCTGCACACCTATAGTCCCTGGTTTGACAGTCTGGAGACGAGGGAACAACAGTCGGAACACCAGCGTTCCACAGATGCTGGGATCCGTCTCCCAAGGCCTGTGCTGCACTGGATCACGCGAGAATTGACAAGAAATGATTCCTTCAAATTTGTGGCGTGACATCTAATGGAGGATGGTCCTCAC
>JAWQFJ010003861.1:0-12500 GCA_034096865.1 Theodoxus fluviatilis
ACACAAAAACACACACACATTATCATCACACAGTCTGAGCCTGAACATGAAACGCACACACGCACGCTATAATACAACATGCATCCTACACGTAAAGACACACACACATGCATTATATACAAACATGAGCCTGAAACATTCAGCAAGTACGAAATAGTTTCAATACGACTTAGAGAACAAGTGGGTTTTCAGATTTGACCGAAAGCAAGCTGCAGTGTTTGCATGACGCACTGAGAAGGGGAGTGCGTTCCAGGTGGTAGGACCCTGGTATGAAAAAGTACGCTGACCAAATGTTTTTGACCTAACGGATGGAATTTTGAAGATGCGAGTGTCGCAAGAAGAGCGAAGTTGTCTAGATGGTGTGTAGATGTGAAGGAGTTGAGACAGATATAGAGGAGCGACAGCAGAGACAGAGTTGAAGCAGAGGCAGGAGGTTTTGTATTGGATCCTAGCAGAAACTGGTAGCCAATGAAGAGAGTGGAGGATAGGAGTAATGTGATGAGACTTTCTAACTTTACAGATGAGGCGAGCAGCAGAGTTCTGGACTCTTTGGAGCCGATCCACGAGATGCTTAGGGCAACCGGAAAGAAGGCTATTGCAGTAGTCGAGGCGTGAAAGAATGAAAGCACAGACGAGAGTTTGAGTAGCTTCTTGTGTGAGAAGATGACGAATTGCACTGATCTGTCTGATGTGCATGTAGGCGATCTTGCATGTGTTCCTGACGTGTTCTGACATATTGAGATGACAATCTAAGGTAACACCAAGGTTCCTAACTGATGGAACGAACTCCACATCACAGTCGCCAATCTTAAGAGAAGAAGGGAGGGCATCAGTGGCTGTCCTGCTTGATCTTACTAGCATGCATTCTGTTTTACTGTCATTCAGTTGAAGCTTATTAAAGGTCATCCAGTTCTTAACATCTAGAACACAGTTTTGCATGGATTCAACGGTGGGTTGGATTTGATCGAGGGTAGCTTCTTTGTAAAGCTGGTTGTCGTCGGCAAATGCATGTTGGTTTATGGAATGTGAACCTACAATGTCGAACAGGGGTTGCATGTACATGACAAACAAGACTGGTCCGAGGACGGAGCCTTGGGGGACACCAAAACTGACTGAAGAGGTGGCTGATGTCAAGTTATTTACAGATACTGTTTGCTGTCTATTTGAGATGTAGGAGTGAAACCAGGAAAGGGCCGTGTTAGTGATTCCGTAGGTGTTCTGCAGGCGAGTGAGGAGAATGGAGTGGTCTATCGTGTCAAATGCTGCGGAGAGGTCGAGTAGGGTGAGAAAACATACTTTGCTATTGTCAAGGGAGGTAAGGAGATCATTAGCTATCTTCAGTAGGGCGGTTTCAGTGGAATGGTTTGATCGGTACGCAGATTGAAGTGGGTGTAGCAAGTTGTGAGAGGACAGGTGTTCAAGAAGTTGATTGAGGACGATTCTCTCCACGACCTTCGACAGAAATGACAGGTTTGACACTGGTCTAAAATTCTTGAGATCGTTGGGGTCTAGACTAGGTTTCTTGAGGAGGGGCTTGACTAATGCTGACTTGAAAATATCTGGAAAAGAGCCTGACACTAGTGAGTCGTTGATGACGGACGTGATGGTGGGGAGAAGGGCGTCTAAACACTCTACGAGGAGGGGAGTGGGGATGGGGTCAAGTACACATGAGGTGGGGGTGGCATTAAGAATCACCTTTTTCACAGTTTCTTCAGAAACACTGTGAAATGTTGAGAGCGGATCACCCTGGAAGGAACGCTCAGTGACTGGAGGGGTGGGGGGAGACTGCTTATCAAGACTTTCTCTAATGGACTTAATTTTGCCTTCAAAGAATTCCAAAAAGCGGGACGGGAGCTCAGAAGGAGCATAAATAGTGGGGAGTAAGGAAGATTTGGTCTTACCCAGAAGCTGGTTACAGACACTGAACAGTTCCCTGCAAGATGACCCCTCCACGATCTTGGCACTGTAAAAGGCCGTCTTGGTGGCCTGAACAAGCTTTGTCACACATTTCTTTGCTTTGTTGTACAGCTGTTTGTGCACTGTTAATCCGGACTTCAACCATTGTCTCTCAGCCTGACGCCTCTGCCGCTTTGCGGCCTTAATCTCTTCACTGAACCAGGGGGCGTTCACATTGCGCGAGGAGACCTTGCGCTGCGCCGCAGGCGCGTGAGCGTCCAGTACGTCACGAAGGGTAGAGTCAAGGTCAGCAGCAGAAGGCGTAGGAAAGTCAGCAAGACGCTGCCTAAGATCGTCCTGAAACACATTCCTATCGATTGCACGAATGTTACGAGCGATGACGACGACAGGCTGAGGACGCGGAACGGCGACGTTGAGACAAGCCATGACACAGTAATGGTCCGTGGTGATTGCGGTGGAAACAATGGTGGACTTTACTAGCTTATCATCAGAACGATGAACGAGCCAGTCGATAACATGACCCCTAACATGGGTAGGAGCACATACAACCTGAGTGAGATCAAAAGTAGCGAGAATGTCCAAGGTCTTCTCTGTGAGCGATTCATGAGCACAATCAAAATGAACGTTAAAGTCACCAAGAATGACCGACGACCCTGAAAGGGTGTTACACAGTTCAAGCAAGTCGGGAAGCTGCTCAACAAACAAGGAGTCCTTAAGCTTGTTCTTTCGACTGGGAGGGGGACGATACAAAAGGAAAAAATGGACAGTTTGCTGGGGGAGGGTCAAATTAACCTGAACTAACTCAAATGAAGTGTGCACAAAGTCAAACTTGGTCACAAACGAGATGTTGCTAGCAAAACAGTCCTTAAAAATGACTGCAAGTCCACCGCCTCTAGAACGGCGAGGGAACGACTTGATGGAGAAACCAGGAGGAGTCAGGTCCGCACAGGCTACATCATCGCCTGCTGATTTGAGCCACGTTTCGCACAAAAACATGAGATGGATGTTCTGATCATGGATAAAGTCCACAATCTCTGTTCTCTTTTCACGCTGATCGGTACCACTGACAGACTGGGCATTCAGCAATGCCAAGTTGATGTTGTTGTCCAGAAGCGGGTCACTGTCGTTCGAGGATGATGAGGATGGGGTACGTGGTTGCCTAGAAGGCGAATGGTCAGCTGGACGTCGTTCGTTCCTCCCCCCCTCGCCTGGAACGTCGTGGCCTCTTGGGAAAGTTCCTGGCAATGCCCAGCTCTTTCAGTGTAGAGGTGAGGGAGGGGGAGGGCGGCAACGAACAGCTGGCTTTGGAGAGGAGGTCAGTACGGCCGTAATGACGAAGGGGATGTGTCTTGTTGTTGTTTTGACTTAGTGCGCATGCACCCGGGTCAACAGAAGGAGAGGTGAGCTGTCGATCGGGCAAGCCAGCACTGGGGGCCGGGGTGAACATTTCATCACCCTGCCTGGCTGTCCATGGGGGCCCAGAAATGAGTGAGCGCCCACTCTGTTGTACAGGGCATGGGGTGCGAGTTGTTGTGAACACTTGCTCACGGCTGACAACCAGCAATGGCAGGCCCACTAAAGACAGTAGAGTCAAGGCATGGAGAAAAACCAAAAAGCCAACAACTCTGGCCTCCTGCGGCAAAAACGCACAGAAAATGCTCCAGGGCGGTACCCACATCTTGACGAATGTTCCAGGCGAATATGAAGAACGGGACAAGGACAGGAACGACACAGCACAGCAAAAACATCAGAGCTCAGCAACAACGCCTGTCAGGGCGCGTGAACATTTCAATGTTTTTTTTCTGTTCATGGAGTTTCCAGGCGAAACGAAGGTTTGAGTGCCACGAGGCTTTTCCCCGTGCGTGGTTGAGGAAACGTAGGCTCATGTTAGTAATTTATTTTTCGTTTGATCGAAATCGCACATCAGATGGAGGGATCAGCGAGACTTTGAGAATTATTTGCCAGTAAGCCCACAAGCACGTTCTTTCATAAATCCCAATCTAGCCTGTCTTCCGCTCATCGTAAAGAGGTGCCCGAGCGATCTGCCCACATGCCAAAACCGTAAGCTCCCGTCAGGAGCGCTGGGTAGTGGAATCATTACCTCCATTTTTTCATCAAATCCCATTTGCCACGCTGATATTACGGAGAAAACACCACCTCGCGCCGACAGACGAGGGGAAGGCTGCCACGGCCCTCAGGCCAGGCAGAAGCAGCAACGTCAGAAGACATCCTGCAGGCAAGATGACCAGAGAGCGGCACCAGACTGAAGTCACACACACCCCATTCTTCTGGGCGTCTTCCTGCTCATCCATAGGGTCCCGGCCAGACACAAGGTCTCGTCTCATTTCCTAATCTTCTCTGCTGTGCAGGGCGGAAGCAAAGCCTCGCACCCCGGTTATTACAAATGTCTCAGCTAGAGGTCATCTTTTGGAAATAAAAGGAAGCTAGTTTACCTAGTTCTACAAGTAATTACAAGGCATAGCAAAGTTTTTCGTGTGTTTTTCCCCATTAATATTATTAATGACTCCTTGATATGACAACGTGAGGTATTGGAACAGAGGAAGGAAGAAACTGAGAAAAGCTATCAATCTTACATGTGTTTTTGTTCGATTAGTCATTACCTGAATCACGCTTGGTATACAATCTACAAAACTCCAAACAGTTCTTTTCATACTCAGGATGACTTGATCAATCTGCGCGCGTGCACACACACACACACACACACACACACACACACACACACACACACACACACACACACATGCGTGCGCCGAAAGCAAGCAGGTAGGCAGGCAGACAGACAGACACACATCCACGGACACAGACATACAGGCAGGCTGGCAGCAGCTGTAAGCATTGACTGAAGGCTGAATATGGTTACAACCTAGCACACCGAGCCTTGATGCTGAAGTGGAATCCACATCGTCAGTTCTACCTTGTTCAGGGCAGCGAGCGTGCAGGTAGACGGCATAGCTACAGCCCATGGCATTGCCTTGAGAGGCAAAAGCAAGCAAATGAAAATAAAACTGATCCTATAACAGCCACGATACGATAGGCCACGGAAGTCTCCTATTCCGGTCTCGCCACGTTTCCTCGTCTCCGGCCTTCCAAGGGATCAAGCGAGGCAAAGAGCGAGGAATCACTTAGGTGCGACACGTTACAGGGAAGTTGCTCGAAATGTTTTGATGTCAGGCGCTAATGGCTTTCTACCAGCATACGATTCGAGCCCCTCATTCACTGCATCGTAGCGCGCTCTGATCTTGGCGCGATGCAGTGTCGGTATTTGCTGATCAAGCACCAACGCATGCAAATTGGTTATAGTATGCACTCAGCGTTAGGCATATCCATTTTATGATGCGTGGAGGAACTCTCGACAGTTTCGGGAGGATTGTAGAATACACAGCTTGTAATGCCGGAGTCAGTGCCTCTCTTATGCCGGCGTCAGTAAGTGGTGCTTCTCTTGCCACTGTTACTGCTGCTGTTACTACGGCTTCTGTTTCGTGTAGCAAACGGTTGCAGCTGCTCAATCACACACACACACACACACACACACACACATACACACCTTCATTAGTTAAAACACCTGGCTTCTGGGTTTTGAGGGCCTACGCCAGTAGCTCAGCCAGGGTTTATTTAGTCACTTCCATTATATGTCAAATTTGTCGTTATCAGTGTAATCGCTCAGAAATAGTACCATACATCACATGGATTCGGCCCTACTATTGCAACTGCCAATGACACCGTATGATGCATCGGATCAAAATCACCAAAGCACACCATAGTGTTCTCTCCGCGGAGGCGGTCAAACATTTCTCACACAATGAAGGGAACGGTTAGGTAAAGGCGCTCGTATTTTAATTGCGAATTTTTACCCACTGACGTGTGTTAAAACTGCATACTTCTATACCTTGGCCACATGCACAGGGTTGCTCTCGTCATCATTTCAACACCGTTTCAACTCCACGGGGAACATACAGGCCAAGCTAGGGATGAACACGCCAAAACTAAAATAATATTTCTCATCCCTCACATGTATTCGGTATTACTCCTAGGAGGAAAACTGTGTAAGTCTTATTAAAGGCTGCAACCCTGGGGTCCGCACAGATTCGAACGCGCACTCACGAGCGACAGGCGACTGCAGGTCAATGCTGCACCGTGTTCTGTATTAGGACAGAAGTTCTTGTGCCTGGAAACAACCGCGATGACATCTGAACCGAGAACAGTCAGGAGTGAGTGGCTTACGAGGCCAAACTGCCAAATACCTTTGTATCAAAGCCAAGTGTTTGTGCATCCAAACAAAGGACGTTTTGCAGGACAGGTGTAGATGCAACATTCTGAGGTCGCCATGCATAATCGCCTGCGTCCCTGCCGACTTCACACCCAGTCCATAAGAGACGGTGCACGTGCTGATAACATCGGTAGTACGCAATACGTAGTGACTGGCTCATTGCGCATTCCGTGCTAAGAGAGCGATCGTGGCCTTTTTAACTTCCCGAAAAAGCGAAACATATCTCTAGAATGTCATATGCACATTCCTGGCCTTGACGTGACAACATTTAGTGTGTATTTTATACGACACACAACCAATGCACCTATGCATTCGTGCTCTAGAAAGACCCCAGTGTCGTTTCAGTTCGTCAGGGTCAGAATCTCCCCGGCAGCAAAACAATAACCCTTTATGGCGAGGGAGCCCTGCTGTCACAAGGAGTCATCTCAGTACACCTGGAATAACCTACAAGGTTCGGCAACACTCGGTCACCTATCGTTAACATCTACATGTAAGGTGAACACACTGCAGATGGGGTTAAGAGAAATGGGGGGAGAAGGAGGGAAGATGGGAGTGAAGATTGCTGCCCTATGCAGGAGAGCAGAGGAACATGTAGAGGGCGAGGGGTGAGTCTCTACAGGAGGGCCGGGAGTCAGATCCACTAAGGTTTCATTCCTTTCAATGTCATGGCCTTGTCAACTCAGGTCGCCGAAAATGGAGAGAGAGAGAGAGAGAGAGAGAGAGAGAGAGAGAGAGGGGGGGGGGAGGGAGAGAGAGAGAGAGAGGGGGGGGGGTGGAAGGGGTGGGTGGGAGGGAGGGGGAGGGAGGGAGAGAGAGAGAGAGGGGAGGGGGGAGGGAGAGGGAGAGGGAGGGAGTGAGAGAGAGAGAGAGAGAGAGAGAGAGAGAGATAGAGAGAGAGAGAGAAAGGGAGAGAAAGGGAGAGAGAGAGGAGAAAGAGAAAAGAAAGAGAGAGGTGGAAACATACCAATACAGAAAGACAGAGACACAGAGACAAGAAGAAGAAAGAATGAAACAATGTTCATGTCAATCGCTGAAAGCATGAAAATGTAAGGCGCCCCCATGACACATTTTCGGGATCTTTTCAACCGAAAGAACGCGATCACTCACTTTCTCTGGAATCAACTTCTGCATTCGGTTAAACACGTTGATTTGCATGATAATGTCTTATCCTGTGCGTGCTTCACAAAAGGATCCAGATCAAGAGCGACTCCTCCACTCCTTACCATACATCACAGTTCCCGAGCGATTCACGTGCAACTCCAGCAACGCCTTCACGACCCAGGGTAAACACGCAGGTCCATGGCCTCGAACCAGACGCCCACCTTCAGACCCAGACACAGACAGCGGGCAGTCCTGGAGGGAGAGGAGTGCATGGGAAGATGCTGATCAATGTCAAAGGCGCCCATTTACCCCCGTGCTGCCCGTGATTCATGAACGCCAGCCCATGCAAACTCTGGCCTGAACAAGGCGAGTAATGCGAGCGGAGGCGGGGAGCTGTGGGCACAGCGGGCGTCGTAGGCAGATATGGTGCAGTTAAGAGAACAGAGCCTACACTCTTTCCACTCGCCCTCGTCGAGGGGGAGGATTTTTTGGTCGGAGACGACAGCGAATGAAATGGAGATTGCAGCATGGGGATGTGTTAGAGTTAGGGGCTGTAAACACAGACCTGCAGACGGATCACGTCTGCACCGAGGGAAAAATCCTGACGAAATAAACACCAGGAACAATGGACTTCTTTCTGCCGTCTGCTGGATGCGTTCTGCATGTAAAACTTAGGGCGAATACAAATCAATGTCCACTGCCGAAAAGCATCTCTCTAAAATGCTATCGCACCCACTTTGAGGTCGACGTATTATCGCCAGCATGACACATTAAACAGGTACAGCGAGGCAACTGCTGGTCACGATGCGCTTGTTGTGATAATCATTATTGGAGGCGTTGCATCCACGCTCTCCTGTCAAAATTACGCAATTCGTTTATGTACAAATTCGAAATAAATGTAGCAATTATCCAGACATTCAACCAGTCTCAAATGGATAATTTGGACAATCTCTCGAGCAGACACACACGATCGCCTATATGCGCGAACACACACTCTCATGCACACATGCACGCACACACACGCGCACACATGCACGCATGCATGCCCACGCGCGCACACACGCACACACACACACGCACGCACACACACATGTACACACACACACACATACATACACGTGTACAAGCATCGCACATGTGGACTTATGCATTTCCAGTGAAAATCTAACGTTTAATCCGGCGACCAAAGTCGGTTCAGAGGCGGAAGTCTTGTAGGTCTTTGACTGCAAGTATGAGAACAGCGTCACCACTTGCCAACCGACAAGGTCGTCAGTACATCCACGTCATCAGAGTGCAGGCTCCCCCTAAATGGACGGCTGTCTCAGGAGACATAGACGGCCTTCACACCTTCGCTGCCCTGTGTGACTGCACAACGAGGACAAAGACTCCGCGTCCCATAATGAGTGAGCTTTAAGTAACGGTTCCACAGACTTTGCTGAAGAAGCGTTCGCCAGGATTACAGAGATTAATGGACACAAAGCGTTCATCAGCTGCGGAAACATTTCGGAGCTCCCCATCCGTTCTTTCGATGGTCATGTCCTCAGATGAAAGAGCTAAATCATAATCCTCTCCACTTGGGATCAGGGGCTACTGCAAGCAGTTGGGGTACTTACCTTGAGGCTGTGATGCATGTCTTAAAAGCTATGTGAGCCTCTTTCTGGTGTGGCTTCGTCTCTTACGAAAGAACATGAACAGTTTTAGAAACCTCTTCCCATTAGTATGCCTACTGCGCACAGGAGTTGGTAAGACGCCTGCCGACTTCAAAACCAGATAAGAATGCATGCACATTAAAGCGTTCCCTGAAACTGTTGCTAATGCTTTGGAGTTTGTTCAAGTAAGCTCTTGTGCGTTTGAGTGGTCACTTACTTGCAAAATGGTATGAGGAACAATACTCTACGTAAAACTACATGTATAATGATGTACTACCCAGAGAACTGCAGTCGTCTAAGAGGCTCGTTGTGCAAAGCCAACAAGGGAGACTGAAAAAATATGGCTAGAGATCGTTCTCCTTCATGGAGCCCGAACTGTGGACTACCATTCCAGAGTCAAAGAGGAGATTGTAATCACCAACAGGTTTCAAGAACGGCGTGTTATGCGCTCTCTCTCTCTCTCTCTCTCTCTCTCTCTCTCTCTCTCTCTAATACATCAAACGTCATTTAGAGGCTGGAACGAATTTCATGCAACTCATGTCTGCTTCTGATAAGATAACGACGAGAAATGTGGCTATGTACATAGTTTATGCCTTGAAACAACGAGAGGAAAACTGCCATTGAGTGTATGTAGGAATTGATCATTTGTGATATTGTATTTTAAAATTGTAAAGGGCGGTCGGCCTATATACAATAAATAAGTCAAAGTGTCTCTCTCTCTCTCTCTCTCTCTCTCTCTCTATCTCTTTCAACGCGGTATTTCGTTACCATGAATTGATTATAACCTGTGTTATTGTGTGAATTGTGTGTGGGATAGAGCGTGGGTGGGTTTGTAGGGGTGGGGGATGGGATGGGATTTGTTTGTTTGTTTTCTCGCTTTATCAAGGGCTGGATGTAAGGTAGGCAGTTATGCCTAATTCGTGTATTTCCTTTGAAAAATAGAGTTTAATCAATCAATCAATCTCTCAGAAAAAACGTTGCAGGTGCCTTGAGCATGCCTGGATGGCGAGAGAATGTTGCAATGCATACACTGGAAGTGTCCTCTAACCCGATATCAAAGTAGCCTCTATGCTGCAGAAGCAATGGCTGTCTACTCCTCGATCGTCTGTGCCACCTTCGACATGCACGCCCCCTCTACGACTCCCACCAGACCGATGCCTGACAGACGGTCTCCAATTAGTCATTGACTACTGATACGCCAAGCGACAGGCGGTCTTCAATTAGTCATTGACTACTGATACGCCAAGCAACAGACTGGGGGTTTTACGATCTGCTTAGGTAAGTGCAGCTTTTACGCATCTATTTTACGGTCATCGTCACGTTTATATTCGCGTTCCCAACGCAAGTTGCGGTTTCAGCTGAGTTTATCACCTTTAAAGATAGTGCTATCGGCGATTACTGTCTATGAATGCGTATCTGTGACATTCAACGATAACAGCTGCAGCGCACATTTAACAGCTTGTAGGACACGTTTCCATATTCAGATAATATCAACCTGCGCCATCAGCCTTCACGCTCATGTAAAATGCTGTGCCTGCCACACATAGAAACTGCCATCTCAAACATTCTTAATGACGCTAATTCCCCATGCATTCGTGCATTTATGGACAGTGTGTCGTGAGTCACCTCGTCGGCCTTTCATTCGAAAGATAACGCGAACCTAACGACACCAATTACTGACTCGTGGATCAATGAAGAAAATCCACGATCACCATACCACTTCACAAGAGCGCACAGAGAACGAACTTCAGGTCTTTTTCCTCTGAACCATCCTGCGTGACTGAATAGGGTGAAAGTTCAGGGTGAAAGATGATTATGCACCACGCACTCCCTGTAGGGTTGCCTCTCCAACATACCAGGAAAGCGCAAGCGGAGAGCTCATTACGGCTCCCTTCTTCAGCCACTGTGGACTACAGATCCCGATGTAATCCCTCCAGTAATTACGTCTTGGCAGCCAAGATGCGGGGCAGAGCGCGGGGGCGGTATGAAATTGCTTTAAAACGAAGTACAACATCGCCCTCGTAACGTCAGAAGTCGCACAAACATCAGCTTGCGAATATGCCTGTGTTTCTCTGCAATTGGTTTCCACTCGAGCACGATTTTCCAGCCTCTGAGCGAAGGTATACGACACGGGGACCAGCTACACGCGTGGCACGTGAACACGACAGAGCGCGGGCGAAGAGTTACCAATGAAAAAGGATGAGTACCCACGGTCTTCGTATTTGCCATTCTGTGAACCCGAGTCAGTGTTGACTCTGGCACAGTTCGCAATGAATGAGTAATAGAGTTGACCCTTTGCATTACAGCATTGCGTCAAAATAGTTCGTTCTGATACTTTCCACGTTTTACAGAAATCATTCAGATGTCAAAACTTGTTTCCATTCAACACAAACATTTTATTTTATCGAATATACGCTTGTTTATTACCTCAACAAAAGTATGTTATGAGTTTTGTGCAAAATAGTCTGAGATATACTTTAACGGCGTATGTCAGGGAGCAGATCGGCTATCCCACAAGCCTCTTGTGTGACCCTCATTTGAATTTTTCGGACGAAATCCTTCCATCACGTGATGTCAACTGTGCTAGAGACTGTTTTGCCGGCAGGCAAAGTCTCTAGTGGACTAGAATACGTATTCGCGTGGGTGAATGAATACCCCAGCACCCACTGCCTCCCACACGAGAGACATGGCTGCACTTAGGCCGCTTTACTGGAAACGTTTCCCTCTACTCTCTGCATAAATGAACAGTCTCGGAAGCAGTTTTTGACTACGGAAAGCCCGTGGAAGCCGTAAAAAATATTTTATAGTCGCCATTTGTAAAAATCAAAGAGTAAAGTGCACTGTGGAGCTCTGCACGAGAGAACAGCAGCATAGAGCCAGATAGGGAGAAATAATCAAAACCGCCACTTGAAGATCACTCAGGCGAGTGAGTAACAACCTTAAACGATGAAGAACATGCGTCCCATTGATGAGAGCAGTATCACCCCTGAAGTGGTACTATAGATAGTTCTTATCCGTAGAAACACCTTTCGATAGCCCACATGAGTGGGTTCTGGGATTGGTCTGCACCTGAGGAACTCAATGCAGTGCGAGCCAAGGCGACATATGCAAGATTAGCACAGCAAAGACGTGATACGGAGATGCTTTGACTGGAGCGCCTGGGCTATGTCTCAGTTGATTTCGTCACTAGTCATGCAGTGTTTGCTTTCTCTCTCTCTCTCTCTCTCTCTCTCTCTCTCTCTCTCTCTCTCTCTCTCTCTCTCTCTCTCTCTGCGCAGGTAAAGAGATTTTAGAGAGCCACTACAGCACATGTGAGAGGCTCTATCAGCCCTCAGTACCTCTCATTACTGTCAGCTCCAGGACTTTCACCTCCACAGCAGGCGCAGCCTCGCTCTTTCAGAAGACTCGAGCAGGAAGTAGCTGTGGGAACGTAGAACCCAGAATGGGAGGCGAGTTCGGGACCCAGCACTGCACATTTCCTTGTCTGACAATTGGAACTACGCAGCTCACCATTACAGAAGAAGCGGGACAAGAACGTTCCGTGT
>JAWQFJ010003861.1:15000-53949 GCA_034096865.1 Theodoxus fluviatilis
ACCAATAGATAGTGAAGACTGCTAAAGCGATTTTCGTCTGAATGGCAGGGAGAAGGAGCCAAGATCCCAGAGAGGGCGAGCTGGGTGCAAGGCCAGAGCTCAGAGTTGAGATAAGATGGCCACAACGTCTGCAGTCTCAATCTGCCCCCCTCCTACAACATTCTCCAATGGTAAAATGACACGGAAATTGTTGCTCTTTGGTGAAAGGAAAGAAGTTTATAGCGATTGTGGATGAATGTACATGGCATCCTCCTGTGTGGGTTATCAGTGACGTGAGATAGCCCAACTGTCTGAAGCACTCAAACGGGATTCTGTTCGTTCAAAGAGAAATCGGCATCTAAGGTAAGGTTTAATGTATGAAGCAACAAGAAGGGCAAAGCCCATACGACTCACATGCTTAACCTTGACCTTTATATGACCTTGACCTTCAGGTGACATTCAAGGTCAAGGTCAAACAACTAAACCTACCAATGACATCATACACAAAGAAATGCTTTACACATTTTTCCTACCAAAATACATGTGACCTTGACCCAAGGTCAAGGTCATCCAAGGTCATGCAACACAAAGCTGTTAATTCAAGACATATGAAGCACAATGGTGCTTATTGGCACTTTCTACCATGAGATATAGTCACTTTTAGTGGTTCACTACCCCATTTTGGTCACATTTCATAAGGGTCAAAGTGACCTTGACCTTGATGATATGTGACCAAATGTGTCTCATGATGAAAGTATAACATGTGTCCCACATAATTATTAAGTTTGAAACAGTTATCTTCCATAGTTCAGGGTCAAGGTCACTTCAAAATAGGTATACAATCCAACTTTGAAGAGCTCCTGTGACCTTGACCTTGAAGCAAGGTCAACCAAACTGGTATCAAAAGATAGGGCTTGCTTTGACCTATATACCACTTGTAGCTAAGGTCGCCATTCTCAATAACGTGGGAGAAAATTGGGAAAATGTGAAAAATGACTGTTTTTGAGACCACATTTATGGCTCCTGTGACCTTGACCTTGAAGCAAGGTCAAGTCACTATGTATTTTTTTTAGGCCTTGTCATCATACACCATCATGCCACATTTGGTGTTGATAGACTTAATAGTCTCCGAGAAAAATCCAACGTTTAAGTTTTTTACGGACGCCCGGACGGACGGACGGACGCCCGGACGGACGGACGACACGGCTCAGTACATAGACTCACTTTTGCTTCGCATGTGAGTCAAAAACGGATGAGAGATATGAGCACGCACATATAAACAATAGTCAAAATCAAGTCCACATATTTCGCATTCCAAACCGTGCAAGTTTCTTTCTAATGACATTCCTTTCTGCAAGAAATGGGAGTGCAAGTAAAGAAGACACATGTAAGCTTATGCCTATTATGAACACCTATCATTCATGCAATCTTCTGTCCATTCCTTCACCCATTCGTACATCCCTCTCCTTTAATCGTCTCAACAACGAGGATGTCTGCAGATTGTGTGTGGAACTCCGTGGCTCTTGCATGGCTTGCAGCAGACTACCAGGATTTGAGATCAGACTGTAAGTAATACTCACCTCCTCTTCCTCTTCTTCTTCCTTGAAGTGAGTGCTTTCTTGAACCATGGGCCTCCTGGAAAAGACAGAAACAGAATTGTTTGCAGGTAAATCAGAGTCGACAAATGCTTCTTTACAAATATTAATTAAATTTTATGGAACTGATAGTTTGATTATGTGTTGCTACAAATGAGCGTCTAATGAAATATGGATAGAATTTTCTTGTTGTGTAGATTGCTACTAAAAAACAACAACACCCTAATTAAAAAGAAGCATGCTACACACAATTATCAAACAACAGCAAATACACGGGGCATTGCCAGAGCGACACTCTATGAGGACACTGCGTACATTTTCATTCTTACTGATATATATATATAATCCTCCATCTCCCACTCCCATCCCACTCACACTCTTCTAATCCTCCATCCTATTTCAGGGGGGATTTTTTTTCTCCTCAATAGACAGCCCCCTGAACCACGAACACCTTTACAATTAATACGTGTCGGGAATCGACTCAGAATATATTGACTTTTACACTCAGAAGGACAGATGGAGAGGATATTGTGGATACTAGAGTCACTGCCTTACAGTGGACAAGCAATGCGAGAGATCTACCTATCGGGACGCAAGAACTCTCTATCATTAAATCCTCCTTGAAAATGTGGAACATCGAACTCGTCGACATTCAAAAAGAAATCGAATCCCAAGACACTCCATGCAGAATTGCCCCTTTGAAACTGATGCAAAATACGAAGACTGCATTCCGCTTCAAGATCTTTCCAGGCCACCAGCCTATATTCAAGCAGCCAACCATGTGTGTGCATTTGTAGAGTGTGAAAACGCCGATCCTTCACTGAATAAACACTACACATGGCTACCATATGTGCTACGTCGTGGAATAACCTGAGTCGGTGTACATCACCTGTCACTGTTTTGCAGGTCCTGGTTCGGGATTGTTTTAGCTATGAAAGTAGAAACAAACACAAAATGCTAAGAAAACTGAAGTATTTACATCAAAAATAAGTCTCAACAGATTTATAGTCCTTATGGCTTGTCCGTCTTCACGATCTGCATCATTGAGAGATGAATTCCCGTAGACGACCATCTTTTAATCGTCTTTACGAGAGGAACAACACATCAGATTCCTCTACACCTCTAGTTGACCTCGGCATCTGTTTTTTTGCTGACTTTTTTCCCCCCGCGCGTGCCTTGATAATTGGAGGAGACGCCTGGCGGGCAGGGGAGGCAACTCGCTGCAGGTTGCCCTGGAACAAGCAATTCGTCCTGACCCTGACTCCATAGCACGCACAATCATCGTCACATGTGGCGTGACCTGCTACGATGCATCACTGCCAACTTTGCGCCCGCTTCACGGGCCACTGTACCTCTGAATGGCTTCCACAAGCAATGCAGAAGTCTCAAACAAGAAATCCCCGTGCACAACAACAGCTATGAGAGAGAGAGAGAGAGAGAGAGAGAGAGAAGAGAGAAAGAGAGAGAGAAAGAGAGAGAGATACATACAGAGACACAGAGAGAGAGATAGAGATAGAGAGAGAGATATGCAGAGAGAGATATGCAGAGAGAGAGACATGCAGAGAGAGACATGCAGAGAGAGACATGCAGAGAGAGACATGCAGAGAGAGACATGCAGAGAGAGAGAGAGACATGCAGAGAGAGAGAGAGAGAGAGAGAGAGAGACATGTAGAGAGAGAGAGAGAGATCCTGTTAGGACGGATTATCAGTCATATATCTGAATTAAAAATAATACAAAAGACTGCTTTGAAGGTAAAAATGAACAATGCAACGCGTTTCCTATAGTCATTTTAAAAGTCCTTTCTTCAGCTCCTAGATTTGCATGAACATAAATATGTATAGTCTAAATATATTTTAATCCCTCGTCGTGTTGGCCCGTGCATTTTTCCTTGTGCGCCTGAAGAGGGCGTTTTCGCCTAAATTTGCACTGTTAATCCCTTTGTGTCTGTAAATACAGTGACTTTTAAAGAATACCTCGTTTGTGCTGACTCTATTGATTTAATTTTTTTCAACACTCTGAAAACAATGTTTTTAAATGCAGGATGAACACGAAGACCAGGAGCTTATGAGAAAGAACCAACGCACAAGAAGTGCTGACACGATGGATGCTACAGTAAGTACACATCACCATGATTCCGGTTTGCTCGCCAAGTAATTTTACGACGAAAAATAACGGCTCCAGAGCTATCAGCGACGACAGAAGTTGGCAACAAGAGTGCACGACTGTCGATGTATGTAATGAGCTCGTGTGCTTGAAATCCATAAATGATCATATTTCTCTTTAAAACTACACAACCAGTTCACCATAATAAACTTTAACAGCATTTTGTCGGGCTGTTGGGGATTTTCTCATGATGCATGACACAGTTTGAATAAACAAAAGCAGAACTACAAGTATACTCCTCCATCATCAAATGCACCCCCATACGGAGCAATCAACTTCTCACCCCACCCCTACCCACCTCCCTGCAACCAGTGTATTTCCCAATTACTTTCCACACAGCTCTCGCCTTTGTTACAGATCGGACACGGGGAAAGAGAAGGCGAAAGCACCGGAAGTCCCACTTCTCTGCCTCTGAAGCTCGTTTTCATTCTCCTCCAAAATCTGTCCAAAGGGAGACAACCTAGTCTTGCGCTCCGGTTCGTGCGATCGCAATGATGCTTCTTCGTTAGTGCCACGATGATCAATTTAATAAAGCCTTAATAAAAACTATATGGAAGGGATTACTTCTCCGTCAGATCGGCAACTTGTACGCATCGCCCATGCCTAGCACATACTTAGTCAAAGGGGATTGCAAGATCATTCCGCGTGCCACTTACAACGTCAGGCGCTGCTCCATCAGTGTCAGGCCTGCTAAAGCGAGTCATGTAATCAAAACGAAATGGAACGTCGTATATTGGGGTCAGTCAAATAGATTCCATATGAGTTCTATGCTGGAGCGTTTTACATGAGCTTAATCATTTTGCGTAATCCTCAAAGTAACGAATTTCTCCGGTACAAGAAACGTGCCAAACGTATCGTGAACAGAGAGAGTGGTCGCACGGTAGGATAGGCACGTGTCTTTAAAGATGTTGAAATCAGCTCCTGCAAATGTAGTCATAAAAAGCACTTTGAGAAAGTTGTAACCGACTTTGCACAGCTCTATGCTTATGCCGTAAGATAAAACGTTTTTATTGGCAGCTCGGGCAAATGGAGATAAAAGCTTGTTAGGTTGCACGTAGCAGTTTCAACGAAATCCCTTGAGGAATTCTTTTATAATATGAAAAATGATGCTAAAGCATTAGGACACAATATTAAACGCATGACTGCACAGGACACACACGCAAGCACGCACGCATACAAACACGCTCACATACACACACACGCACGCACGAACATAAACACACACACACACATGAGCGCGCGCACATGAACAAACACACAAACACACATACACAAACAAACACACACACTCTCACACGCACACACATACACACACACACATACACAAACACACACACACATACACATACACACACACACACCTATAAACACACACCCACACACACACATACACATACACACACACACACACCTATAAACACACACCCACACTCTCTCTCTCTCTCTCTCTCTCTCTCTCTCTCTCTCTCTCTCTCTCTCTCTCTCTCTCTCACACACACACACACACACACACACACACACGCGCGCGCGCGCGCGTGCACACACACACACACACACACTGACCCAGTGCCGGGTACAGGAGAGGGACGCTGCAGACCATGTGGAAAGTCTGCCTTTCGGAGGGGAGAGTCCACAGCGTCTGACCACAGGTCACCTCGGTCCGCACCAGCTCTGCCTGCCGTGCTCTCGTGCCCTCTGGTGGGTGGGTGGACCTCCGTGGTCCTAGTGGGGGTAGATGTGGGGGTGGGGAGGTCGTCTTCTCCCCCCGGGGAGCAGGAAGGAAGGAAGGAAGGAAGGAAGGAAGGAAGGAAGGAAGGAAGGAAGGAAGGAAGGAAGGAAGGAAGGAAGGAAGGAACGACTGAATGAATTAAGTTTTAGGGCCTACCACTCACGAAAACCACTGGAGCTGGTTGGATTGGAGCAAGTCATTTCTGGATGTCTCTAGTTATTCCCTGTCACATATCTCGTAAAGAGACGCGGTGGGTCAATTCTTACCCCCAGCCTACAGGGGGAGCGCACCCAAAATATAAAAACAAGAAGGGCAAAGCCCATACGACTCACATACTTGACCTTGACCTTGACATGACCTTGACCTTCAGGTGACCTTCAAGGTCAAGGTCAAACAACTAAACCTACCAATGACATCATACACTAAGAAATGCTTTACACATTTTTCCTACCAAAATACATGTGGCCTTGACCCAAGGTCAAGGTCATCCAAGGTCATGCAACACAAAGCTGGTAATTCAAGACATAGGAAGCACAATGGTGCTTATTGGTACTTTCTACCATGACATATGGTCACTTTTAGTGGTTCTCTACCCCATTTTGGTCACATTTCATAAGGGTCAAAGTGACCTTGACCTTGATGATATGTGACCAAACGTGTCTTATGATGAAAGTATAACATGTGCCCCACATAAGTATTAAGTTTAAAACAGTTATCTTCCATAGTTCATGGTCAAGGTCACTTCAAAATATGTATGCAATCCAACTTTAAAGCGCTCCTGCGACCTTGACCTTGAAGCAAGGTCAAGTTACTGTGTATGTTTTTGACGCCTTGTTATCATACACCATCATGCCAAATAGAGTGTTGATAGCCTTAATAGTCTCCGAGAAAAATCCAACTTTAAAGTTTGTTTGGACGTCCCGACGCCCGGACGGATGACATGGATGACCTAGTATGAAAGTGTACCATGTGTACTACAATGTTATTAAGTTTGGAAGAGTTATCTTCCATAGTTCAGGGTCAAGGTCACTTCAAAATATGTATACAATCCAACTTTAAAGAGCTCCTGTGACCTTGACCTTGAAGTAAGGTCATTCAAACTGGTATCAAAAGATAGGAATTACTTTTCCCTATACACCAAAGATAGGTCAGGCATTCAATCTCAAAAACTTCAGTGAATATTGGGAAAATGTGAAAATGGTTCTTTATTAGACAACATATACAGCCCCTGCGACCTTGACCTTGAAGCAAGGTCAAGTCACTATGTATGTTTTTGGACGCCTTGTCATCATACACTTTCTTGCCAAATTGGGTGTTGATAGATTTAATAGTCTCCGAGAAAATTCCAACGTTAAAGTTTTTTATGGACGCCCAGATGCCCGGACGGACTACACGGGTGAGTACATAGACTCACTTTTGCTTCGCATGTGAGTCAAAAACACAAACGCGTTGCACTTTTTTCTTTTTTGTGACAATCAATTCTAATTAAATTGGGAAAAGATCAAGTAACTCTGGATGGAAAAAATGTAACTCTAAAGTATGCACCTCAAATCTTAATCATTCAGTGAATCATATGGCCAATATACAGATACATACATGTGTAGTTTTAGTCATTGTCTTTATTTTTAAAAAGACCAATAAGTGCAATGATGGAGTGTACGCATTACGTATATGTTACGAATGTTTATGATAGGAAATGGATATTTATATGCTGGATTTACAGAATTAGAAATATATTATGACAAAATAAGGGCCACACAAATGATGTTTAATACGGAAAGAATGTGCCACTGATATCAATGGATACATCTGTAAGACAATGGATTGTTCATGGGGTAACTGTCATCGTCCGTTTTTGAAAATACAAATTCGCATACATAATGCTAAGCTGCCATATACTGTACATAACATGTATACGATGCTTATGAAGACAATTTCTCAGAGAAATTTGGAGTTTTATTAATCAAATTCAAAGACATTATTAATGACTATGGGTGATGTGATTCCCCAGTGTTTGCTTTCAAAACCACCTCGCCCACACGTTTTCTCCATGAACTAGAGGCTGCACGAAATCAATTCATCTCTAACTACGCATCTTTGCACTGAATGGCATTACAAGCTGCTTTCCGTTGCACGTGACTGACCTCCTGTTCTGAAGAAGACCTCAAAAGCTCCATGACTAAGGTTTCCAGTAGATCTCGTTGGGGAGGTTAGTACTCAGCTACACAGCGGGAAGAGACTCGTATCCGTTCCCTCACGTTTGACAAGACAATCCGTCCACCTGATGTGCATGCATGGGGTTTTACGGTCTTTGTAGGCTACAGAAGGCTTTTGATCACAAGAAATCAGTAGAGCTGGTTTAGTCACAGCAAGTCAAGCATCGATCTTCCCAGTTTTTCGCCTCGTAGGAATGACGTAATGAGGGAGACCCACCGGGTCTATTATGACCCCCCAATGCACAGGAGGCTCGACCACCCGAGCACCAGACAAATAGCCAGACGAGAGACTTACCACGAAGTCGAGGGGTTCAGGCGTGGTGTCGGCACTGGTCTCTATGAAGTCCGTCTCCTCCATGGGACTGGCCTGGCTGCGTTCTATGGCGGACTGGAAGCTGAGGCTGCGGTCCCTACGCAGGGGTGCAGGTCTGGCGCTGTTCTCGATGGCCGTGGTGTAGCTGGGTCGTCGCTGGTGAGGCGACTGCACCACCGTCACCTTGACGTGGTCCTGCAAAGCGAGTGTATTGTTGATGAAGAAGAGGCCTCGCCCTATGTTAAGAATTCTTCATGCTGGATCTGTTTAATTCTATTGAATAGGTAGAGAGGTAGGGGGGAGGGGAGGGGGTGTTACTTTGGTGGAAGCCTGGTACCAAAAGGTGCAGAAAAATGATGCACTCGTCTGTTTCACTCATATCATTCGATCGAGTCTTCATTGAAAGTTTTTATGTGAGAAACAAGTTTCCGTCACAATTTCCTCTTCTAACAGTTCAAGAGCAACTCTTGTTATCCATTCGGCTGCTTTCTCGCTTCAGTGTGACATTTGAAAGCACACGCCGAGCATAATAAACATTGTACAGACATTTTCCCTTAACCATGTAACAACATGCAAGTCAATCGATATTAGCATCCTGAAAAATGACGCTATTGCAAAAGAATGTTGCACAGTGCGGTGTAGGGCCACACTGAACATCCATGGAGGAGTGTAACGAAGAATCTGACGTCCGAGATAAGATGACCGACACCCCATAATTTATCCAGATATTATTCTGAATCAGAGGTCAGTAAAGAAACGGTTCTATCTCCGTCATATTTCATAGAACACAACGGGCACAGGATAGAGGCCCCAGGGCAGGACAGAGAGAACGCTGCCTACCTTTAGGGGGGTCCTGGGAGGGCGACGCAGATTGAGAGTGCTGGCGCTATCTGCACTGTTGGAGGTCTGGCTGCCACTGCTGTAGCGCTGTGAGGACCGACTGAAGTCTCGCCGCCTGCTCTGGGCTGTGCTATGGCTGCGTAGGTACCTGCAATGACATGGAAATCATGGTGATGGAGGTGATGGTGGTGGAGGAGGGGGTGGTGGTGGTGGAGGAGGAGGTGGTGGTGGTGGAGGAGGAGGTGGTGGTGGTGGTGGTGGTGGTGGTGGTGGTGGTGGTGGTGGTGGTGGTGGAGGTGACGATAGTGTTGAGGTGAGGATGCGGCAGCTGCAGTTGCTGGTAATGATGATGTGAGAGGTGGTGGTTGAGGTGATAATGATGTTGATGGTTGTGGTTGCGACAAGAGTGATGATACTGTTGATGATAACCACCACGATAACATATCAAATAGACGTACACACTTATCTCATCATCAGAGTTGTGGTTCAGAACCAATTAACACCGGTTGTATTAAAGTTTTGAGGAGATCATCGATCGTGATGAGCATTTTCGATCTTGTTGTAGACCAACAGGTTATATATACAGTGAGGTTCTCGTCTGGCAACACTTCACGACACGAACTGCCCATTATAAACGCTGTCAGATGATGTTAGAACCTCACACCCCCGGCTCATTGACGTCATGTTTTAGTGCTCTGCTTCCAATGCCCTTCAGGGCATGGTCACTTCGAGACTGGAGACACAAACTGCCACGCTGTTGCCACTGTATGCAGTGTGTGTGGCCGTGGCCGAGATCTGCCTACCTGGGACTGACGTCCACACCACTGCTGGAGGAGCTGGACATGTGCAGCCCACAGCCCGCCAGGGTGTGCAGTCCCGCCTCTGCCTGACCTGGCATGGCGGCCTGGGCACGGTGGCTGTAGCGCGGGTGCAGGGATGGACAGGACAGCACCTGTGTACCCACATCAATATCACTCCTGTCATTGTCACTTTTGTCAATGTCACACATGTCCGCATCAAGCACACGACGACATCACATGTTAGTACCACATATAGTAGTGTTATGTACCTCAATGTCACATGTGTCTAAATAATACATGTGAGCGTTACATGTGTATCAAGCAAAAGAACATCACATATATCTACATAACATCCGTGAACATGACACATGTCGGCATCACACACGCGAAGTCAACGTAACACGCGTTCACATAACACACGTCAACATCACCTACGTCAATATCACACGCGTCAGTATCACAGATGCCAACATCGCAACGTCAGCATCAAACATGTCAATATCATGTGCGTCAAAATCCCACGTCTGCATCACGTGAACATCATGCTTGCGCAAACATACACTAATGCACGCGCGCGCATGCACACACAACTGGACTTTTACTCCTGCTGGTACTGTAGTGGATTCTAAATACACATAAACACGCACGTGCGTACCCATGGAAATACACGCGCACATACACACGTTGGAGCACATTAGTGCGCAAACGACTTTGTCTTTTCAGAAGTTGCAGATCACACAGTATAACTCTTCCTATTCATTTCATGGGTGTGAAAAAGATAAAACCACGTTGACCAACATCTCTCAATCGTCCTTCACGCAGACAAGACTCAGTGTGCCCTGGCACACATGCTCTGCTCAGTGGCGTGCAATCAGTTACCTGGCTGGGCGTGTAGTTGCCGCTGTTGCGTTTGTTGCAGATGGAGCACTCCCCCTGGCTGAGGGAGGCCAGGGTGCATGCGCGCTTCTTGCCCAGGCACAGCGCCTTGTTGCCGTTAAAGAAGTCGATGGCCAGGGCATCTAAAGGCACACACACACATACACAAACAGAGACGAAAATGAGACAATGCTGACGTGTGAAAACTCGATGGTTGGTCTGTCGATATCATCGATGAAAAAAAAGTTTTATCGGAAGTTTTATGCATGGGTAGAGAGTGTCCAGTGTTGTCAGAGTAAACTTTTAGCAGATTTGCAATTTCTTTCAAAACATATATCTGGACACAATGGAGTAAAATTATTTTTTGTAATGGTCTCACAATCCCCCCCCCCCCCCCCCCCCCATTTTAAAGTCGCCAGTTTTGTAAATGTAAAAATAGCTAGTTTTTAAAATATAGTTATGATCACTTCACGACGTCAATAACATAATATTTGAATGACAAAACTTGACACATACAGTGTGCCTGCAACAATAAAACGAAAACATGCAACCAGTTTACATGACTGGAAGATTGTGCACAGCAACACTGAAAGAAAATGGTCAGAAGTTCTCTCACCGAGAAGGGGTGAGCTAGGCGAGTCCCCGAACTGGTTGCTGCAGAAGTGGTCGGGTGCATTGTCCAAGCCAGTGAGGGACAGTTTCTGCAACCCATAGAATGTCTGCACTGACCAGGCTGTTTTGCAGCTTTGCAGTGTCGCAGTAAACAAAACAATAGTCAAGCTTTTGCGACCAATGAAGGAATGCAACCGAGAAACCAGTTTTAAAGCCAAAGAGCCATTAGTGTTGATGCACAATTTGGGACGACTACTGAGAAGTACAGTTTTGTTACGAGGAGGCGGTAACAATGAAGTTAACCTCCTGACGCTGCATGGTAACCTCATAATATGGATATGAATATAGATTTGCTGAAAATGTCATGACTGATTAGATTATAGACAACGATAAAGAGGCATGGGGTGAAGAACTTAGGGCCAGGTTTTTACACTCCAACTCACCAAGGCACCGAGGGCAATTTGTCGTTTTTGTAGTTTCTCCCTCAGAGTTTCTATCTCTTTGGAGAGCTTCTCCCTGAGAATCTCGGTGGACCCCGAGTCTGGTGTATCTCGCTGTCGATCAAATGCCAAGTCGATCATTACATTCTGATAATTTGACGTCAAATCAATCAATACGACATTTCTTGTAAGTCTGTTTAATGAAGACTGTCAGTCACTGATATTCGTTGCGCACACTTTCTTGTATGTATCAGAAGCGAGTCATCGTAAACAACGGTCGTTGATATCAACATGCATGAAAACAAAATAATTCCACTTCCAAGCCCACAATGAAGATGTATATGGATGAAAATCGATTATGTGCAAAGGTGGCGAATGACCAGACAATTGTGGAGTGGAAGGAGAGCATCGTTGTTCGTAAATGCTCTCTACTGGATTACTCCTTTCTTGCGAATTATATACATCATTTTGTGTTTGGAAGAGTGTTCTGATGTACTTTATTCGATTCCATCCGATCGGTTTAAATACATTTATTCAGTTCAGTTACTTCATTCTGTAGAGGGGGGTACATTACAGTAACAAGAACAAGAGAGTGGGAAATGTGTGTGTTTGTGTGTGTGTGTGTGTGTGTGTGTGTGTGTGTGTGTGTGTGTGTGTGTGTGTGTGTGTGTGCGTGCGCCCGCGCGCAGGTTTATGCGTGTGTGTGAGTGTGTTAAAAATACCTGTTCCTCCATGCACTCCGTCTCCACATCTTTCTGCACCAGCCTCCACAGCTCCCTCAGGTCAGACAGGTGGTGGCCGCGGCTCTGCGTGAGACTCTCCTGCAAGAGATGGCCATAGTCGTCACGTATGGAGAAGTGCAGATACATCTCTCTCTCTCTCTCTCTCTCTCTCTCTCTCTCTCTCTCTCTCTCTCTCTCCCTCCCTCTCTCCTCTCTCTCCCTCTCTCTCTCTCTCTCTCTCTCTCTCTCTCTCTCTCTCTCTCCCGCTCAGATAGCAGACAACCACTATCTCTCTTGTACTTTCATTTCTTTCTCTCTGTTTGAGTAAGGGTAGTTTCAAGGCAAGGACGTTGAAGAAAAGAAGACAACGAAAAAGAAACCCTGCAGAATGATTGACGAAGTGACCGAGAGTGCAAACAACGATGAACCATATTGTAAATAAGCAATGAACAAGTCAAAATTTGAACATCACAATAAATGTGTCAGGGTAAGAAATTGGGGGGGGGGGGGGGGAGCTAGAAACGAAATGAAACAGCATTTTACGTTACCGAAAATGTAGAATGCCAAAAAGTGTGCTGAAACGATGAAAAGGCCTGACTTGATATATGGAAGAATTATCGTGTTGGCGAGTCAGTTTACTAGGGTTGCTTGGTTGTAAGACACGATTTCAAACTATATAAGTCATCAAACGTGTTATTTTCAATAATTAATGGTTAAGGTTAAATACATCAATATTTTATTCATTCGTAATGGGCAGTTTACAGGCTGATCGAGAAAAACAGAAAACAACACACAGAAAGGAATACTTGCTTTACATGCAAATTTTTCTTAAAATCAAATGTCGGTGTCATTTAGAAAAGTTAGAGCTGTCGGTATGAAGGAACTATGAAATCGCGCTGTTCTCATTTTCAGAAGTAAAAACCTTTTGCTCAGTGTGCTCAGTCTGGTGTCGAAATCGTAGTGGAGGGTGAGAGGCGTTCATTAAATCCTATGGGAATTGTATGTTAAATACTTTATTTCTGTACGTTGCTTCATAGTCGTCACTGGTTTTCCCACACAGCGGTTGGCTCTACCTTTCCCTTGACCTGTTTGGAGACTTTCTCACCCCAACAGACAATTCCGAATGAAAATGCAGTGGAGGCCATAGCACTGAAGAACATACAGTATGTCAGGTCTGACGTCAAAACATTATCGGTTTTCTGAGACAGCACAAGCGGGAATTAAGCTTCTTGATTAATTATCTACGTGATCAGACCAATGCTACGTGATCAGACCAATGCTACGTGATCAGACCAATGCTACGTGATCAGACCAATGCTACGTGATCAGACCAATGCTACGTGATCAGACCAATGCTACGTGATCAGACCAATGCTACGTGATCAGACCAATGCTACGTGATCAGACCAATGCTACGTGATCAGACCAATGCAATTTAGATTCTACAAAATAAACCCAAGTATGCATAGCTATGTACTCTCGTTACTTCCGCTCCCTTAATATGCACAGGCCTAAAACATTCTTTCCTTCGTCATTAATCAGTACAGAGTTCTTCGAGTTTTTAAACTTTTAGAAAATTGTCACCACACCATTGTGCAAACATTTTATCTCGAATATATTCCGAACCATTATATTTGGTTATTTTTACCCTTCTACTGGCAGAGATGCCCGGTCTTAGATCTGGGTGTAAAATTGCTGTATAATGGCATTACAGTGTATTGCACGACTAAACTGTCTAATCCACACCCTAATTTGTATCTCAACATCTGATAAGAAGCCAAAGTTTTATCCTCCATGCTTGTCTGTCCAGTAGTTCTGGCAAGTCATGTATGTCCACTCCTTCACAGTGTCGGACGCTTTCTTCCTAACCTGAGCCCTCCCTGCATCGCTCAATAGGTCAAATATTTCGACCCAGGTGTAATACGGGTACTTATTGTTATCACGGTTTGTTGCATGACTACATTGTCCAATTACTCTCTAATTTGCATCTCTACATCTGACAAATCAAGCATTGCTCAGTTGTTGTGGGCCTCATAGTAAACCACGTTTTTCACCCTGCCGGCCTAGTCTCCTGGTCCAACTCCGGTTTCCCTACTCGAGAGCACAAACAGAGCCTAATGGGGAGCTGGAGACGCGTGAACTAGAATGGACCACATTGTATAATTCGCACCCTAATTTGCATCTCAACATATGGGAAGAAGCCGGACTTCCTCCACGCTGGTCTATCTGCGGCCAGCACCAGTAGTTCTGGCACTGTCATGTCTGTCCACTCCTTCACATTCTTGGACAAGTTCTTCCATTGCCGTCCTCGCCTGGGCCCTCCCTGCGTTACTCAATTGTTAGACTAACTTCGACCCTGCATGTAGCATCGTCTAATTCAATCCATTAATTGCATCTCTATATCTGACAATTTCAAGTCAGTCAGCAACACAAACTAAGGGACGTAACTCTGATTGCTCCGCGAATAGCTACATAGACGCTGCTAGTTTTGTCACACAAACATTCTCCACAGAAATAATTCATTAAGATGACCTGAAACCATATCTGAGAGGACGAATCCAAATCTGTCCTCAGAGTCTTCGTAGCTTTCCCCGTTCTGGAGCCTTTAGAAGACGGACTGATTTTTTTTTATATACAGGAAAACGGTGTGATCTGCATATATCTGACAATGCTATCACCTTAATAATCTGCGGTGTACACTGGGGACTGCAAAGATGAAGCTCTCTACAACACAGGACTATCTGCCCCTACCTCCAGTTCCCCACTGTGTCTCCGCTCCTGGCAGAGGCTGGTGGAGGCCTGCTGTACTTCCTTCTGTAGCTCACTCACCCGCACTGCAACGAGGACAGCATGATTAGCAAGGAATGACTACAGTTTTACGACCTAATAGCCCTTGTAGGCTATGTAAGGCCAATGATCACGAACATCACTAGAGCTGGGGGGATGAAGAATAAGTCAAAGTGTGCCCTTTGAGCACCCATGAATGAGTGAAAAGTCGCAATATAAAATATCTACATTCACCTTTTCAAAGCTCGAGTTCCTAATTCGCCTTTTCATGAATCGCCTAGGGGGACGCGGTGGGTTTATTCTAACCCCCACCCCCCACAGGCCCGGCCACGAGTAGCAAGCCTTGCCGCACTTCTGCCAACATAATCGCCATGCCTGGCACGTATTCAATTTTCCCTATCGAACAAATTACTCTGCACACAACCACTAACTGACTAAGACGGCGGCTGCATATCAAATCCGCGCGCTTTTGCAAGTTCCTGAATGCTAACAGCGATGAAAAAAGTTGCCCAGGGTTCCTAAACAGAGACGAAGGATAGGCACTTTTCAAACAAGCGATTTTGAAAACCCGAAAGGCGCGATTTCCTGGCGCTTCGAAATGCGCGGTTTTCAAACACGCGCTAACAAGCGAGGCGCTCTTTTGGGTACGTCTTGAGACGGTAGCGTAGAATGCTTTTTACAAAGATGATCACCACGCAGATATCTAACATCTTTAGCCAGGATGCCGCTCCTCCTACTGTAACTTGCTAACCCATGCTGCAGCAAGAAACACGATGAGCGTTCCACAGAGGATAGCGAATCGAATCGATAGCTGTCAGAAAAGGTCAGAGAAGAGCGTTCACGGCGAGAATCTGCGTTGACAAGTTTAGGTAGGAGGAAAGCTTTGGGCCTCGCGAGCGCTCGCTAGGAACGCTCATATCTGAACGTTTTTGATACCTATTGATAGGAATCGCTGCCACGAGGGAACGCGCCCCTGGCCTGGTCCAGTATGCCGCGCAATGAATGGCACTGCGCCTCATTATCCACGTATCGTATCTACTCGCCGCCTGTCATTGATGCATCTATAGACCTGGACATGAATAGCACTGACCATAATACTACATATATACGAGCTCAAAAATAACTGATCACAAATACTGCAGGTAATGTGTTGTTCCTTTTGTTGCATTGTCTCCCCTAACTCGCTCACGAGCGTAGACAGCCTTAGCTAGCACAGTCAGATGTTCTCATTCATTGGCATTAAACTAAATGAAAGAAATATATGCTTTATATATATTTTAACTTTTCACTCGTTGATCGGTGCTCAACCTGCACTGTTACCCTCTGATCATCATGTACTCTGCCTATCACTCAAACATCATTCCACCGACCTGGGGAACATGCATACAAGATGCGGATTAACGCATAAAACTAAATTTCACCTTATTCCAGAACAATCTTCACAGATACCCAGTTTCATTCCTGGACGGGGAGATGCAATGTGAGTAAGGCAACTTGCATGCAACTCTGGGATCCGGGGAAGCTTCGAAAGACGCACACACTAAAAGCAGTCCGTTGCTTTAGGGCGCGCTAACAACTCGGCCACAGAGCTCTACATCTACCATGTGGCCATCGACGTATCAAAATTAGTTTCTTTGACATGCCGTCACGAGTGTGAGTCGTTTTTAAAGCTCTAACTGAAGATATTGCAAAGATCAGACGTCCGTGTTGCTTTTCTATTCGACGGTCAGTATCAAGACTGTTTCAATGCCTGATGTCAGGCTGGTGCACTTCTTGAGGAACATGTAGCGTATCAGGCTCCATTGTCCCTACAATCGCAAATGGACAACAGTTTTCAAAGAAAGCAACGCTCTCACAAAAGTAAAGATCTCACTTGTAGTGATCGCATGGAGGAAGCCATGCTCTTTGAAAATAATGCCGAGACGAGAAACTAATATCTGTATCCTTTTAAAAAATTATGTGCATTCGAGGTGACAGCAAATCTGAGTTTTTGCCAACGCCTGAGATGGTCTCCAGACAGAGAAAAACAGGTCAGACATCATCGCCTGCAGCTATGGCTGAAGCCGCTCTATTTTTTCAGACAGAGATGTCAGTCAGAAGGTCCCTGTGGGCTTTTCTGTTCGAATATGATCTTCCTAAGGGGCAAAGGGCGACGAGCCCGCAAAAAGACGGACAACATAGAGTGCATAAAAGCACGAACGTATTACAAGTAATCGTGTGCAAAATCACGGTGAAGAAAACAGGCCGGATTAGCTCATGCTATTTATCATCGATGCCTCTGTTTTCGAGATGAGCCAGTGGTATGAGTATGCGTGTGTGTGTGTGTGTGTGTGTGTGTGTGTGTGTGTGTGTGTGTGTGTGTGTGTTTGTGTGTGTGTGTGTGTGTGTGCATGCGTGCGTGCGTGCGTGCGTGCGTGTGTGTGTGCATGAATGTGTGGGTGTGTATGTGTGTGAGTGAGTGCATGTGCGTGTGCGTGCGTGTGTGTGCATGCATGTGTGTGTGCGTATGCGTGCATGTGTGTGTGCGCGCGCGCGCGTGCACGAGCGCGCATTCAGTGAGAACTCGACGAAAAAGTTCTTTAACTGTTGACGTGTTGCTGGGGAAATGACTTAAATGTACTGAACAGTCGGTTAATCTCTTCTGTTGGAACTTGGGTTTATCTTTCAGAATGCACAACCCCCTGTGGGTTGGGGGTAAGAATAAACCCACCGATTCTCCCTGCGTGATTCGTAAGAGGCGAATAACTAGGAACGCCGTAAGTTGACTTACTCTTGTTCGAACCAACGCTAATGAGTCATCGTGATCAATGGCCTGGCATAGCCTCCACAGGCTCTTACATGGAGGCCGTAAAACCAAAACTATTCATCCATCAGGGTGCACACGATTCTGATCTCCACACACCACTATCCTTTCGGCCAGAGGCCATATGGACAAATATCAATCTTTCCATCGGTACATTATATTAATATAAAACAAACACACCAAATACAAACCACTGCTGATCCGAAGAATTCAACTTTTAAATGCCACCTTGTCTCGTATTGCCGCGCTGTCGGTACACCTCTCACTATTCTTTTCTTTCCGGGTTAATCCCCTCCTACTCCGCAACCCCACTCCCACTCCCCCCTTCCTTCTTTGACTTTGTTTTCTCAAGGTCGTGTCGCAATTTCTCCTCGAAATTCATTTCCTCCGAAGTTTTCTTTATGATCATCCCCCCCCCCCCTTTCACTTCATTCCAACCTCGGCATCTGGCACCATCCCACCCTGCCATCTAGGGTTTTCTTTCTATCATGTCATACGTCCTCCCTCTCACCAAAAGAAACTTGCGCCGGCAGATTCTCTTTTGTGATTGAAATGACTTCTTCAATAGGACTGATAGAATGAAGTAAAATATGCACCCTTTCACACACGTGCATGTGTGAGAATCTTTCATGATAATTTTTTAAAAGGTCAAATATCAAGTATACACACAACATGTAGAAGTGTTCTTTTTTTAAAAATCGAGTCCATAGGAGAAATGCTTCCCACATCGACACGGCAAGCGATTCAGTAATACAACCCGATCCAAAAATCAGGTGCCATCTCACACTGTTGCCCCACAGTCTTGCTTTTCTCAAGTCCAGCATTCGTCCTCTTTTCAAATGGAATATGCATGGGCAAGTTTGGGTGTGTTTGAAAATATCTTTTTCGTAAGTACACTTACTTACAAAATGAATCCCACAACATTTTTACACCTGCGCATTAGAGAACCTTTCAGGCAAAAAAGGGGAGGAGAGAGAGAGAGAGAGAGAGAGAGAAGAGAGAGAGAGACAGAGAGAGACACAGAGAGAGAGAGAGAGACAAACAGACAGACAGAGAGAGAGAGAGAGAGAGAGAGACAGAGACAGAGACAGAGAAAGAGAGACAGAGACAGAGACAGAGAAAGAGAACGGAGGGAGGGGGCATTTGAAAGCATGCAAGTGTTAATAAAAACTCGATGGGGTGGGATGTTTGTGTGACCCGTGACCGGACTGAGGAGGTGGGGGAGTAGTGGGGTGGGGGTGGGCGGTAGGACGAAGAGAGGACTGACGGGGGAAAGGAAGCATCGGGAGAAGCATCTTTGAACCCCATTGGAAAAAGAAAATGTATAATCAAGAACATCGTGATGCTTCTATGTTGTTAAAAAATGGCCGACTCATGCCTTTGATTCAGAAGAAGTAGTTCGTATATTGACCCTTTGCGCAGTGCCTTTATACTAACCAGTCAAATATAACGTCGCGTTTTCTCTTAAATAAACTCGCATGAAGAAATGATTCTCTGACTTTCCAAACGCGATAGTCTCCATCATCTATGATTCTGACGCAAGTGTGCCCTTGCGAAATACAACCTTTTCAAATACTTACATCGATAGACCATGCCTTTTCTCTTCTTTTTTCACTCATGTGCTCATCGGATTCGAGCAAATGGCGTATATATTTCATCCTTCTATTGATATGGTACGGCCTCCTCTTTTATTTACAGCACTTTCGAAGGCAGAGAATAAACTAGTACATTTCTTCTTCTTCCGCTTCCTGCTAAGAAAGCTGCCGTGGAGCACGCAAAGACAAGACGTAAACACCGCTCTTGGAGTGGTGCAGATCGCTTGCCAGGGCAGTGTTGAGCAAGGACATGTCAGTCGCTCTGGGCAATGGGTCCATTCTCATCACGTCCCACATTTATCCAATGACGACACATCTTCAATCTCTCTCCGCCCGATGTGGGGTCTATCGTTTCATAGCAACCTGGTGAAGCAATCTGGCCGTCCAAATGTAAACTTGGGCACTCAACCCATCCCAAAGCCTTCCAGTCTCCGGTCGCAGTCGATACGTCTTCGCCATTCAACTAACGGTCGGACAGAGGCGGCAAATCAGATCAGCCTGCCCGATACTGGGCAGAAGAACGAATGGCCAAGCACTGCTACTGTGTAGACTGCAGGAAAGGCAGACATGCTTCAGTCAGGTCAAGATGGCGGATAGAGTGACAAATGGTCGAGCAATGGGTCGTATGTAGATTGCAGGGAAGACTGCCGTTGCAGACAGCCTTCATGCAGGCCCCAGTGCAGTCCTGCAGTCTTGCAGAGTCTCTAAGGATTGCAATGGCTCTGGTACACTATAGAACACTGAAGAGTACAGTAAGGAAGTACACAATGGAATGGATCTGTCCACGCAAAGCACTGACCCGATATAAAAAAGCCTCAAAAACCCCACACGACGCAGATTCGATTTTACCCTTTCAATTAACACACTTTGCTAACCTGTTTCTTTTCCTCCCAGAATTGAATATCTCGAAAAAGAACATTGAAAACTGATTTCACCTTTTTTGTAGCGTTAGAGAAATGGATCAAGAGCAGAAAGATTTTTTCAACAACTGTCTTGAGTTCTATGATTTTCTTTTTTTTTAACTAAAAGGGGAATTAAAAAAACACACTCGAATACTAGTTGGAAGAAGTAATTCAATGCATGTTTGTACGGTTTTTGTAAAGATTGAAATGCACAGATGAATCACAAGTATTGATCGACATTGAAATCCCTGGGGAAGGGCCCAGAATAGACACACACTCATCACACAAACAACCCCAGATCTCGGTCTCAGTCTCAATCAAAACAGGCGTTGGAAGCTTTTTATAGCAGCGGGCGGTCCCAAAAAAAAATCTCTATGCATCTGCACAACATCCTGGGAGACAAAAAAAAAACATAGGCAAGGACGAGTGGTGGAGAAGATGCAGCCCAGGAGAACCAGAGTGCTGATGAAGCTGTCAATTTTCGCTGATAGGATGGTCTGCCTTAGAGTCACGTAAAACGGAGGGCTATACTGCCCTTTCTGGTCAGCTTTCAATCAATCACAGCCTTCGCCAGATGCCTGCACACTACCCACGTAGCACCAGCGCTACAAGATTATCCACGCCAGTGCACAGTGCGCCCATCCACGCTAGGAATCACTCACTCATTAACGACAAAAGCGTGCGTGGTCACAGTGCCCCGCTAATGCAATCATATGAGCCTTGGAAGACCGTGGTAAAGTTAATGGAATAACAGTAAGGTATCTGGGTGAGTTTAACTGAAAGAAAAAAAAGCAACTTTCGGAAGAGAGAGGTTAGCTGGTAAAAAGACGTGCATCCAAAAGGATGATGAAAAGAAAAGATACACAAAAACGAAAACTGTAAAAATGACCAAAGGAACAGTCTAACTCAAGGAGTGAGACACACACACACACTCTCTCTCTCTCTTTCTCTCTCTCTCTCTTTCTCTCTCTCTCTCTCTCTCTCTCTCTCTCACACACACACACACACACACACACGCACACACGCACACACACACACACACACACGCACACACACACACACACGCACACACACACACAAACACAAAGACAGACACACAGTCAGTCAGACACACATACAAATACATATAAACACAGAGGCACATAAACATAAACACACATACATATGCACACACATGCACACACAAACAGGCAGACAGACACATGGACAGACAGACGCGCAAACAGGCACACACAAAAAAGTAAAGGACGGAGTGACAGAAAGAGGGATAAGTACAGGACATGCTAATACAGACGAAGGCAATAAGCGCGGTGTAGCATGAAATCAATTGCCAGCTCAAAACATGTATCCATGCATCGCACAAACCACGATCGTATGAACATCAAAAACGGGCCTTTCTCTACTCACAGTCCGACTTGTGGCACCTCTCTGCAAGATCAACGTTGGACCTGCAAAGAGAAAGGAAAACACAGGTTATCTTAAACGACACGACTGCTAATCAAACGCCAAACTTAATGATGGAGTTCCTCCAAGCTATACGTAGACACGGCAGCTGCCAGTCAAACCAGCAACAGCTCCAAAGGGGCGAAAGTAATGCGTTTTCAGCCAGGCTGCCATGGTCTGGGTGGCTGAGTGACTGAGAAGCTGTTCTTTAAGGAAGCCTCAGTCCATTAGGAGCTCGGCCGCGCTAGCTTTTCTTTTCCTGTCCCAAGACGACACCCGCCTCGACACACTCGCCCTGACAACGACTGGGAAGCATGGCACGCAGATCCTTTCAGCTGGCAAATGATTTTTTTCTCTCTCTCCCTCTCAGACAAACACACGAGGTCCACTCGTACGGACAGATGATGTGAAGCGTACACTGCCTCTAGTTGCCATGACGACAAGTCATCGCCAAACAGCTACATGGTCTGCTACTTAAGTACATCCATTTTACTTGTCTTGACTTGAACACACACACACACACACACACACGCACGCACACGCACACACACACACACACACACACACACACACACACACAGAGAGAGAGAGAGAGAGAGAGAGAGAGAGAGAAGCTTGTATCGAATACTTTTACATTTAGGAATGTTCTAGCTGAACGAAAATGCAGAGCATGAAACCTCCATATAAACAACTGTTACAAGTACAGGACGTTGATGACCCGGCGAGATTATTTTGAAAAGCTAACTTAACCTTCTGCTTTAAAAAAATCAATACGACCTCGAGTTCATGCAAAAGTTATTTCGGACCAAGAGCACGTAGATAAATTGCAGATCTGTGTGGGGTTTTTAATTTTTGTTTTTTGTCAACAGATCCATAGCTGCAACCGTACGTTTGACTAGTTTCTAAGAGGGCACTCTTGATAACGACAAAGCACATTGTTTACACTGTCGCTTTCAAGTCTACAATCAATTCAGCTCTTGCTCAGCTCTGACGAGCAGCCGACGTACCTTCTGTTCAGTTTCTTTCGGAAGACGTGGGCAAGCATGCTGGACATGTGAGTGCACATTGGTGCGATGGTCAAAGGTGAGATACAAGGCTAGAAGTTTGAGTCTTCAACAACAGCGCTGAAAACCACAAGGCGTTGTCACAGGTCGTGTATGTCTCCAGATCTACAACCACAGACAAGACACTCCAGAGAGCCGCTGACTCGGGGCAGAACATGTTTTGTGCCAATGCTGCGTACAGGGCGCGTCCATTCGACATAGTCTCTCAACGTTACGTGTATTGCCGACTTCGCAAACACCACGAGGCTTGCCCTCTTTAAAGAGTTCCGGACTGGTTGTGAAGCATGTTGCTTTAATGGAATGATTTGATTTCTGAGCAACAACCCTCACAAGATGCCCCAGACTGCATTGCTTCCTTTCAATCTTTTCGCTATGAGTAAAGTGGAATCGCCTCCCTTGCGAATTTCACAGATTTCCTGCAAAAAATGTCCAGCGGTCATTTAGTAGCCCGCAGCCAGCTGACAGAGGGACACAAAACTCAAATCCTTCAGGTAACAGAAACCGTAGCCCATCGAGTCTTCATCCATTGGTCGTCATCCATCACTTCCTCGTTTTGACGCAGAACATGTCTCTAGCAAATCCTCACGTTGAGGGAGCATGGACAAAGTAAAAACGCCAAAGCTCCCGAATTGATTGTTCATTCCCTTGAGTCGGCGGGGAAAAGTTTGGTCAATCCAGGCTAAACTATGGCGGAAGTCTCCAATTTTGTTTTCACTCGGCACTCTCCACGCCAAACCCCAAGAATGCCAGCATGATGTACGACGGTAAACACCGCGAAGCCGGACCGGAAGAAAGGGCGGGAAACTCTTGGGGCTCGGGGGATGGAGGCCTGCCAATACCATCAGCACTGCCACCACCCACACACTGCAGCCCTCGGGCTATGGGGCCTTTCCACAGCCACAGCCAGGGGAGGCTGGTGAGAGAATGGTGAGAGGAGGGACTGGTGAAAGAGGGGCTGCAGAGGAAAGGTGAGATCAGACGGCGTGATCAATAAGTCCATCCATTCCTCCTTCCTGCACCAGACTCGGCCCGAAGTCCAGCCACAATCCGCCGGCCCCGGGCAAGGACGGAGGTAAGAGCTTTACAGTTCAGTTGGCGTGCGTGCGCAACGCTGCTGGATAGAGGGATTTTCTTTTACCCTTTGCAAGCAAATGAGGTCTCGCGTAGCATAATTGAATTCGTTTCTATCAACTCGTGGTGAGCTAAGATTTCCTCTGCGAATAAGAAAATAGTAAGTGGAACGCGACTCCCTGATGATGGACATGCACAACCCAAATATCGACAGCTCACATGAAAAGAAAAGTATCCTTCTTATGACCTGCGTTCGTCTCCGTGCCAATGCCTTCCTGGTTTAGTAGAAAAACTTGCAATCAGGAGCACATCGTCTGGCTGATTCTTTCACACACAAAAACCTAAAGATTTTCTCCTTTGACACCACACCAATCAGTTGAACTCCAGGGTGAGCCACCTTCTGGAGCAGACCAAGACAGAAAACTCAAGGCAGTGGAAGGAACGCATCATTCGGGGAGACCCGAGTATCCAGCGAGCGCTGCGTGGGGTGAAATCTGCTCATCAGAATTCCCAGAGGGAGTTCTCACAGAAGCTGCGTTAGGCCTTCCGAGGGAAAGCGAGGAGGATGACAAATTGCGGGCAGGCATCATCCGCACGGTGCCAAACTCCCGTCTTCCTGAATACGCCCCGGCGGGTGTAAGTGATTGTGACAGGCTCAGGATCAATAATTCACTTTTTGAGGGCGACGTTTTCCTAGCGAAGTGAGTGGCGGGACAGTCGATTTGGCATCGATGGGTCAAAGAGCCTTTTTTAACCTACTCACGGCAATCCCTCACGTTTTGTTTTTCCATCTGCATGCCTTTTTATGCCAGATGGTAAAGAGTCCACGTCTGAGTGACAGATAACTGAGAAAGTTACATTAAGAGGGAAGTTTTTCCCCCTAAGGCTCTCCATTTGTGGCAAACCTGTTCAACCGCAAATCCTTTTGTCACATTTAAAATGTCCGCCAAAATGCATATCTCGAGCGAATGTGTCGACGAGACTTCCATTTACAGCGCAAGATTTCAGCTGCGCATATTGGCTTCTATTCTAGAAGACAAGGAAGTAGAGAAGAGAAAAGGAGTGTCTCCATTTTCACAATGCATTCAGATGAAGCGACAGATCCAAATATTCTGTAATCAGTATTGAAGCCACATATTACGCCTAACAAACAAGGAAGTGAACACTGTCGATGATTTTTTTTAAGTTCATATTTTCATCGGCACGCGGAAACTTAGAAAATAATCGGTGGATTCAATGACAATTATACATGCTTTCCAGGCATCAACGAATATCAAGTAATAATGCAGTCAGCACGATCAATTCAGACGGTCGCAGTTGCACACAAATCAGCGGCCGTCTTCCCTGCGTATGGTGAGCTGAAGAGGTACTTGATGCGAGTGCTCTCCAATAAACATGTCTCCTCCTTCGTGTCATACACATACACTCACTGGCTGCTGGTCTTTGTGTTCGTCACAGATATTGATTTCGATGCAAGGAATCCCTTCCTCCTCACCACTGCGACACCGTGAGCACACCTCCCCTCTGAGAGCGCGAGGGCCTTCCTCGCCTGGTTCTCACGTGCTGGGTGGCGGGCTATCAGCTGTCTGGGTCTCAGACACTGGCGCTTCCACCGCTTCGCTGCCAAGTCAAGCCTTACCGAGCACGCTACAGTCTGGCCGGACTCACGCACCTCAAAGCCACTATCTGACTGTAGCAACGGAGCCGTACTTGGTCTTGGTGGAGGAGACGTGGCCCCAGCGTCTGAGCGATGGCTCGATGAGCTCCGATAGCTTCTCAGCTCTTGTCTCAGGCACGGCAATGAGCGCTGGGGACTTCAGAAGCCGTGACCAAGGCGGGGATCATCGCTGGCGGTGGCAAAAACCTGTTGCCCTAGCGCAGGGCGGCAAATGTCAAGACGGGTGGCGTGGCTGCAGGGCCGGCCCCCACCCACCCGAGGGGAAAGAGGGAGGAAATAAGCCGTGGTAATGAAGGGTCACTGAGTAATTGAAGTGCGCCCTAAAGGTCAGACCTGAGCCTTCTCATTACCAGTGGCTGCACGGGTCACGGCCTCGTCTTTCTTGGACGCTTTGAAAGGGCAGGGTGAATTACTTCAGAGGGACAGGAAGTGACCTTTCGCAATGCACTAAGTCTCCCTCCCCTTGGCCTTGAGATCACAATGGAAGGTCACAACATTTCCCCACGTACTGGTAGAAGAGACAAGAGCAGTGAATCAAGAAGGCACAGCTGAAGAAGCTGTCTTCAGATGGCTTGGAAGAGGTCTCGCGGGGAGACCCACTTCTCAGACAGAGTCAGTGGAAGTGCCGCTCGGCACGAAACGCTCTTAGGAAGGCCGCCTTTGAAGACGGCGACTAGTACGGCCCATCATGCATTCAGAGTGCAGTTGCGTGATTCCAATGAAAACATAGTCGTAGTTTCGAGTTATCTGCTCGGAGTATCATTCAGAAGCTATTATGCTCTCGCTCTCTCTCTCTCTCTCTCTCTCTCTCTCTCTCTCTCTCTCTCTCTCGAAATGTCTGTCTGGTTCTTTCTGTCGAAAGATTGCTGGTCCTTTCAACAAGAAACACTAACACTGTGTACTCTTCCTCATGTTATCTGGCTCATGCGGAAGTGCGATAGGAGTCTTTTCATGTGGCGATCAAACCACGGGGGCTATGCTCTGTGCAAGCAGACGCCCCACTCCAGCGAGGATGGACGCTGCGTGTTCGACAGGAGGGAGAATATTTCCAGATGAGATCTGCTCCGGCTTGCAATATTCCATTTACTAGAAGCAAGCACTGTTTCAGCAGAACACCGTGCAAACATTGGATTCCATGGACACAAAGCCGCCAAGACCCACACTGGATTTTTTAATCTCTCCAAACTGCCTGCGCAGTTCGACCGATGCATTAATCAGAGATGTCCGCGGATAACATCCCGTGTAGCTCTCTGTACACAGTCAGTCATGCAATCTTATTTCCCATTTTTAATCCCCGGATTGATGGGAGAAAGGCATTGGATAAGTACCATCTTGCGTGCATACAAGATTTTGAAGCCAATCCACTCCATAAGGACTTGTTTAGATAAGCAGCAGGTGTTATTTTTTTTATAAGTCGATGCTCTATATTCACAACTCTACTCCTGCTACTTCAAGGAGTAGTGGCTCTCAATCCTACAAACGCTTTGCTGCGTGTCATCAGTGGGTATAGCCAAGCAGAAATTTGAGGGCTGAGGATTGCAGCTAATCTGCAGTTTCTCATCCTTCAGTTTCACTAGAATCGGCTTCCATACCACAGAAACCGCTTGTCAACTCGTCAGATCTTCGTTCTTTCTATCTAAAAAAATTACCGGTGTGAATGAAACAACTGAGCTCACCTTCTGAATTTACGCCGTTCTCGAAGACGAGTTATGCTTTCTGCTACTCTGTACACATTGCGACCTTCTCAAGCATGCAGTGAGCACATTACATCGCAGGTCCTCGCTGCATCGCCTCCAACCCATGTTCAAATCATGTCAGACGTTCCCTAACGATCGGTGGGTAAGATTCCCATATTTCAACCCCAATCTCGTCCATCTCAATAAACCAGTCAACGCAGATTTCGAAGAGCATCTAGGATCGCCTTGAGACGCAGTTGAAAAATGGGTTTCGAGGACACCGTGGGAGCGGCGGCGCAAAAAGCAATCAATAACGCGGAGAGAGAGGGCCTAGAGCGAGGCAGTAATCGAGGGGGAACTAGGAGCTGCCCTGCTCTACCCCGAGGCCACTAAAAACTTGCGTCGGAAAGAGAGGTGAGATATCTGTGCCGTGTTCCAATCAATTATCCTGGGAGAAAAACCAAAGCTACAAGGACCCTGAACACTCGCTAATGAAATAAGACGGGGCCAACGTGCTGGCAAGGTCTTCGTGGGAGATCTGAAGCATGCCTCGTTCCGGTCTAAAGTCTTTCTTCCCCTTGACAGCTTCCCACCCTCCTCTCTATGCACCTCGCATCCTGCCAGCCCATTACCTGTCGCGCCCTGGACGGCTGAAGACTAGGGCAGAGAATGACGGACTCCTTTCAAAACGGCCCTTGACTTCGGATGGGAATGCGTAGCGCAAGACATAGGGAGTTGAGATGGTGTTGGAGTGATAAAAAGTAGCCCGATGACCAGGGGATAAATGTGTGCGGTTTGAGCATCCATCGATGGGTGGAAAAGTCGCAATATAAAAAGAGCATCTTTACCTTTGCCTTTAGTTGAAAAAAGCCATATTAAATCCTGTACAAAAACGGCAAATGATGATCCGAGACTCACACATGCACCTGCATGCTTGCACGAGTTGGTGTTGTTGTTTTTCATTCGTTAAGACAGCACCCATCCACTTTAACATTATTGCAATCCGGAAACGGTGTTTAATCATTCATTGTTTGAAATATGTAATAAAGCACTTTGTAAATGCAGGACTGATATTTATCATAGTAAAACTTGGGAATTTTGCACCTCTCTGAACGTTTTTTAAGAGTTGTCGGGTTTCCCAGTAGCTCTTGCAGGACCTTTATGTCAGACAAGCTGGACTCTTTCATGGCTCATCTGTGAGTGGTGATCGACCAGTCCAAACATAGCCAACTCCCTGCGGTGTTCCCGCAGGCCACTCCATTTTCCAAAATACCCCACGTCACCTCTCGCCCACTATCTGCTTTCAGTACAGCCTTGGTACCTCGCCACCCTCACACCCTGCCCCCCACCCCCACCCCCGCCCTATCCCCGCCCCGCCCCACCCCACCCCCTCCCCTCCTCCCCCTCTTCCTCCACATTTCTCATGTCTGTAACTCAAAGCTGTGAGAGAGGAGGCGGGCGTGCTTGTTTTCTGGGTGGAAATGTCATTGACTATAGACGCAGAAACAATCGACTTAGAGGAGTCGTTTGGTCCTCCAGTTTGCGTGCTTGGCGCCTCCTGGGTGACGTACCATACCTAGAGATTTGCTGTACAGGATGGGAATTTTTTCCCCCGAATTAAACACACCACCGACCAAGAAGCCTTCAAGTCCGATGCCGATGTGCTACCAAGTGAAGGTACGCAAGATAGGAGCGAAGGAAAGGGAAGTTCCTGTACGTACTTATTGTTGCTTGCTTTGGCACGTCGTAGACGGTGAACCAAAGCTACTGCAGTCATACAGAGGGGTAGGTGCATCGTAGATATTCACTAAGTATCATTCAAACACAGACAGAAGTACACGCATGGACAGATTTACGACACATTGTGTTTGTCACTGGTAGCAGTCAAGTATCAGAAGTCTTTCAGTTTCAGCCCTACGTGCCTTCAGTCCATAAGCCATGGCTGTTCCAGGTGCGAAATTAATGTCTAAACAGCTTGGTACCTTCAGCACGCCCATAAGCAGATATATCTTGGAAGTTCCAGTCACATACTAATCTCAAGAAGGTCATGAAAGGCGCACGGGGTGCTAGGCGACAAAATTCCATATCATTTACTAACAAGAAGGGCAAAGCCCATACGAATCACATGAATGACCTTGACCTTTACATGACCTTGACCTTCAGGTGATCGTCAAGGTCAAACAACTAAACCTAGCAATAACATCATACACTAAGAAATGCTTTACATATTTTTCCTACCAAAATACATGTGACCTTGACCCAAGGTCAAGGTCATCCAAGGTCATGCAACACAAAGCTCTTAATTCAAGACATAGGAAGCACAATGGTGCTTATTGGCACTTTCTACCATGAGATATAGTCACTTTTAGTGGTTCACTACCCCATTTTGGTCACATTTCATAAGGGTCAAAGTGACCTTGACCTTGATGATATGTGACCAAATGTGTCTCATGATGAAAGTATAACATGTGTACTACAAGGTTATGAAGTTTGGAACAGTTATCTTCCATAGTTCAGGGACAAGGTCGCTTCAAAATATGTATACAATCCAACTATGAAGAGCTCCTGTGACCTTGACCTTAAAGCAAGGTCAACCAAACTGGTATCAAAAGATAGGGATTACGTTGCGCTATATACCATTTATAGGTCAGGTATCCAATCTCAAAAACTTCAGAGAAAATTGAGAAAATGTGAAAAATGGCTTTTTTAGACAACATTTATGGCCCCTGCGACCTTGACCTTGAAGCAAGGACAAGTCACTGTGTATGTTTTTTGAGGCCTTGTCATCATACACCATCATGCCACATTTGGTATTGATAGACTTAATAGTCTCCGAGAAAAATCCAACGTTAAAGTTTTCGGACGCCCGGACGCCCGGACGCCCGGACGGACGAGACGGGTGAGTACATAGACTCACTTTTGCTTCGCATGTGAGTCAAAAATGCACCCCCCCTTTCTTTTCCTCTCACAACGACAATTAAGGCCTCAAATTGCCACCAGTAAATCCCCCTTCCTCTTTCTTCGTCCCCGAGTCCACCTCCAGTAATGACCCAATGCTTTGGAGTCTTTTTTCCTCCGTGGCAGATGGCCTTTTCCGAGCCAGCTCTCCAGGCAGTGGCAAGATGAGGGGTTGTGGGGAGGCTTAGGATGGGAACCGGAAGAGGGGATTCTGAAGGCGAGGACTTGGAGTGGTTCTAAGGGAGAGGAAATGGGGTTTCGAGGGGATGACGCTATTGAAGAGAAGGGGAATAGCGAAGGGGGTTTGTGAAGGGAGAGACTGAGAGGAGGATCAACATGCGGAAGCTGGGGAAAAGGTCACAGACCGGGAAGCTTCAGGTGGAGGGTGCGTGAGAGTGGCAGCACTTTAACACAGGGTCAGTGACTGATATTTTGTCGTCCAACCTTACGAGAAGTTATCAACCTTTGTCCTACGTTGACATTCATAAAATAATATATATTTTGAAATTACAAGACAGCCAGGAACCCCAAGCTGTATATAGAGCTGACAAGACAGTCATGAACTTCAGGCAGTGGCATGAGTTGATGAGAGTGTGCGCAACTTCAGGCTGTGGCATGAGCTGACAATGCAAGCAACAACGTCAGGCTGTGGCATGAGCTGACAATGCAAGCAACAACTTCAGGCTGTGGCATGAACTGACAATGCAAGCAACAACTTTAGGTGTGGCATGAACTGACAATGCAAGCAACAACTTCAGGCTGTGGCATGAGCTGACAATGCAAGCAACAACGTCAGGCTGTGGCATGAGCTGACAATGCAAGCAACAACTTCAGGTGTGGCATGAGCTGACAATGCAAGCAACAACTTCAGGTGTGGCATGAACTGACAATGCAAGCAACAACTTCAGGTGTGGCATGAGCTGACAATGCAAGCAACACCTTCAGGCTGTGGCATGAGCTGACAATACAAGCAACACCTTCAGGCTGTGGCATGAGCTGACAATGCAAGCAACAACTTCAGGCTGTGGCATGAGCTGACAATACAAGCAACACCTTCAGGCTGTGGCATGAGCTGACAATGCAAGCAACAACTTCAGGCTGTGGCATGAGCTGACAATGCAAGCAACACCTTCAGGCTGTGGCATGAGCTGACAATGCAAGCAACAACTTCAGGCTGTGGCATGAACTGACAATGCAAGCAACAACTTCAGGCTGTGGCATGAACTGACAATACAAGCAACAACTTCAGGCTGTGGCATGAACTGACAATGCAAGCAACAACTTCAGGCTGTGGCATGAGCTGACAATGCAAGCAACAACTTCAGGCTGTGGCATGAACTGACAATGCAAGCAACAACTTCAGGTGTGGCATGAGCTGACAATGCAAGCAACAACTTCAGGTGTGGCATGAACTGACAATGCAAGCAACAACTTCAGGCTGGGGCATGAACTGACAATGCAAGCAACAACTTCAGGCTGTGGCATGAGCTGACAATGCAAGCAACAACTTCAGGTGTGGCATGAACTGACAATACAAGCAACAACTTCAGGCTGTGGCATGAACTGACAATACAAGCAACAACTTCAGGTGTGGCATGAGCTGACAATACAAGCAACAACTTCAGGTGTGGCATGAGCTGAAAAGGCAAGTAACAACCTCAAGCTGTAGCAAAGGTGGACAAGCCAGTCAGGAACTTTAGGTTTTGGCATAAGCTGACAAGCCAATGAGGAACTCCAGGCTGTCTCCTGAACTGACAATACAGTGAGCAAGTACAGGCTGTAGCACGAGCTAATAGAATACATACTATCAGTCTATGGCATGAGCTGACGAGACAGTCGGGAAGTTCAGGCTGTGACATTAGCTGACAAGACAACATCAAACCCCAGGCTGTGGCATGAGACAAGACTGTCTGGAAGTTGAGGCTGTGACATGTGCTGACAAGACAACCTGGAATCCTAGGCTGTGACATGAGTTGACTAGACAGTAAAGAACATCAGGCTGCTGTGGCACAGACTGACAAGACGATCATTAACTCCAGGCTATGGCATGGACTGAAAGGCAGACTGTGTTGCCATACAGGATATGAGCAGAGGACATCGCATACCAGAGCCGGCAGTTACATGCTCTGCGTTGCATTGCTCCCTTGGCTGCACTGGGAAACACACCGATCTTGTAAACGTTCACGGGTTTTCACAGTATCCCTGTCACCCAAAGCAATGTACCAATGTCTCCAAACCTTGCCATGCTGACTGTAGTCCTCATTTCGACACCCTGAACGGGGAAAAAGTCATTCCTTCTGTCGGACTCTCGGATGCTGTCGCTTCCTATCACTTCTCATTGTTGTTGTTTACATGTGAAAATCGGTAACTTTAAAGGGAGATAATTCACATATGGGGTTGATCTGAAAACACACACATTGTTGGTTTCCATTGGTTCTTTCATTAAAATATCTTCAAACCATGACGGTTGATCTTTAAGTATTGAATAGTTACGAGTAATATAGTTCTTTTACTATGAAGCCCTGCGTTGTGTGACTACAAGTCTGCGTTTCTGAGTGAAGAGAAAGGGGGTTGGGGGTTAGGAGTGAGGGGTCGGGGGTGGTTACCATTTGCATAACTATAACCACGGTGCCAACATGCGGTCGATGAAAACAATCTCTTCAAAGCACGCATCACCATTTCTTATTAGTCGTCTTCATTTGCTCTTGCTTTCTTGTTCGCTCATGTGTTCATCAGCACCACATATCAACGCAATAATAATCATGAGAGATAGCATAAATCAATGCAGTAGACTTTCGTCCAAGGGAAAAGCCGTCAAAATTTTTTAATAAATGCTTTGCATTTTCTCACAAACCTCTCTAAAGTATTTATCATAATCTTATCGACACACTAACTTTGTGAAAATCAATGTCACCATGTTTGAAACAAGACTATAAGTTGCTTCCAATGATTTCGTTCTCAGGAACTTAGACTTGGGTGTTTGATTCATTCTTATAAGCACAAAACCCTGAAATGGGTGAAAAGGAAAGGAATGGCTCGAGGAAATCAATAATGTCTATTTCACTATGAGTCATGATTTTTTCTCAAAATGTCCACGAATTTAAATTCGTGTGATTGCCGTGCCAACCAATCATGTGAAGTGCAGTAATGCTTAACCACATCGAAAATTCCATCGACTATTTTAATCAGGCTGAGTATTTTCCGCAAGTATTCAGTTTTCCAAATCCTGAAAATCCTGAAAATGCTCGAAGACATGCTGAATGAATCCTTACTAAGCACTCGTGCCGTCAGCCAAGCCCTCTCCACACGCAGACTTTGCAAACCTTAACTTGAACGCCGGATCTCTGAGACACCGAGTAATCAACCGCCAGTGGAAAACCAGTGAGACAAAGGGCACTTCCCCACGCACACGGGCCGCATTGATCAGAGGACGACCGCCAACAGACAGAGGGTTGGGGAGGATCGAATCCCCGGAGACGTGGACCCACGCAAACGTCTGTCGCCCACACGCTGAACCTACCGACATGGCGGCGGGGCCTATGCACAACACAAGACCACAAACTCAGCATGGCCTGACCAACTCTCCGGTCTGTCAGCCGTGGGTAAGCAGGACGAGAGAAGGGGAGGAACTGGCGGCGAGGAACGGCTCACCTATTGCGGATGGTCCGAGTGGTGCCGTGAAGGGGTCGCTTGGAGGCGCAGCTACCCATGGCTGCGAGCGGGGTGCCGGAGGCAGCAGCACCGTGGGGCGTCTTCTACAGGCATGGCAGCCCCTGTCTACTCTCTCTTCCCTCCCGGGGACCCTTATTCCCTGGTCAGAGGGGCGCCCTCGCAACGGTGGAGAGAGTGGCGAGGCGTCTACGAGGCTGGCTGGCCGGCCGCCTTGGCAGGAGGGCGAGAGAGGTTCGTCACCTCTTACTACCCCTTTCCTCCTCCTTCTCCCCACCCGGCTCTCGCCTGTACCTCTCCCTACAGCTCCCCCTACCCTCTCCAGCCGCCTCCGCCATCGGTACGGCCGATCAATAGTCCACAAATTTCTCTGATTTTCTGGCTCCAGCCGTGCGCGCTATCTGGGCATTCCCCCCACTCGTCACATTCCATTAGGGTCTGCTCCCCTCTCCCACTGTCCCTGCATCATCATTATCCCCCCTCCCTGGGGCCTTGGACTTATCTCACTCCTCCACATATTTCCATTCCAATGCTCCGGGGGTTCCTGTCGCAAATCTGTCAACCTCGTTTCTGTCGTGAGCATCTTGAAATCCCCGTATGATCTCTGGGTCTGGCGATGTCCTCGTGGCGGGTCTATTTCCTGGCAGTGGTGTCGAGTTCTCTGGAGAAAATGGTCGACGACATTGTCCGTATCTGTTGGAGGAAATCGAGAAAACTCACTTCTCTTTACTTTCTAAGTCTTTCTTGCCGTCAACGTGCCAGGAAATGGGTTTTCTCGTTTTCGGCCCACAGCACCTCTGGGCTTTTGTTGGCATCAGATAAACAAGAAGCGGGAAGACGATGCATAATGTCGCAGAGAACACGACACCGGTTCTGACAACTTCCATTTTCTAAGCAGCACAATACGCTCTTATGTGCCCGTATCTTTCGCCTTCTTTGCCACAAGCACACTCTGGCATGGCGAGATGCAGTCCTTCCGTCCCCAGGCACCGTGGAGTCGAGGGAAAAGGAGATTTACATGGCCGATGAGAAACATGGAAGGCGACAAAGAAATTCATCAAGTCGCTTGGAGTGGCTTTCTCGCCTTTACCATGACAGATTCTCTCAAGACTACGGTCGCGCCAGCTTCCTGCTTTGTGACCACCACTAGAAACAGACGGCAGAAAGACCATTTGCAAGGCAATGTGGTTTCATTGACACCATTGTGATGGCGGTGCTTTTATCTCCACTTCTCTAACTCCTGCAACTTTCTCGTGAAATACAGAATAATTTATAAGACTTAGTGAATAGTCGCATACTTCTCGCAATGTAGTGGACAAATGAACACCCAGAGAAGCGAGAGTGCTCAAAGCATGTTCTACGTAAGATATCTCATTGCTACAGCATGGTAGTTTGTACCAGTAGATGTTTCACAAGATACACGATACTGCATTCGTTACCAGTGTTTCTTTGGTTTGTATAACGCGAAGAGCGGCTCTACATGCCATTGCATGTCAAGGCTTGAGTTCCCCTGTGGGTCGGGAGTGAGAATAGACCCACAGCGTCTCCCTCTGCAGTTTGGAAGAGACGAATGACGAGGGACATTGTGACTTGCTCTTGCTTCATTCGCCTCTAGTGATTTTTCGTGATCGATGGCATTACGAAGCCTGATAGGCAGTAACATTCCGCTAATTTATCCATGCATTCATTTACTCGAGGCTTGAGCTTGCATGGCTGGCATACAAGCACTCAATACCACTCTTCAACAGGTCCCTACCAACGGTGACCAGTAAGGAACTCGAGGCATTCTGGCATAGTTCATAGCAACTTGGTTATCTATCGCCTGTTTGTATGTCCAGGCGTGACCAACAAGCACGCCATAAATAGACTGTAGAGAATGCCTCGTCCGTCACAGCGAGAGATAACTTCGACAACGTCTGTGAAGAAATCCTCAGTTTCCGTCCTCATCTCTTGCTGTCTGCTTCATCATGGGCCCAGACTCCCCCGTGGCCTGAGGCGGGAAATCAAAAGCTGGTGCCTCCCTTCCCCTACGGCCCCTCTCTTCCAGCCTGCCTCCATAGCGCCACCATGGCCTTAGTTACCTGTAGCGTGGAACCTTCTCTCAGGTGACCCGCAGCCAGGACTCCTGTCCACATAGCGCCACCATGGCCTTAGTTACCTGTAGTGTGGAACCTTCTCTCAGGTGACCCGCAGGACCACCATAGCCATAGTTACCTGTAGTGTGGAACCATATCTCAGGTGACCCGCAGCCAGGACTCCTGTCTCCATAGGACCACCATGGCCGTAGTTACCTGTAGCGTGAAACCTTATCTCAGGTGACCCGCAGCCAGGACTCCTGTCCACATAGCGCCACCATGGCCTTAGTTACCTGTAGCGTAGAACCTTCTCTCAGGTGACCCGCAGCCAGGACTCCTGTCCACATAGCGCCACCATGGCCTTAGTTACCTGTAGTGTGGAACCTTCTCTCAGGTGACCCGCAGCCAGGACTCCTGTCCACATAGCGCCACCATGGCCTTAGTTACCTGTAGCGTAGAACCTTCTCTCAAGTGACCTGTAGCCCCATGGCCGTAGTTGCCTGTAGTGTGGAACCTTCTCTCAGGTGACCTGTAGCCCCATGGCCGTAGTTACCTGTAGCGTGGAGCCTTCTCTCAGGTGACCTGTAGCCCCATGGCCGTAGTTACCTGTGGTGTGGAACTTTCTCTCAGGTGACCCGCAGCCAGGACTCCTGCCTCCCAGTGTCCTCTGTTGGCACTTTCACTGAGACTATGGCGGAAAACTGATTTTTGGACGTAGGCGTTCATTTGGATTTTCAAGAAGAGATACGGTCGCCCCAAGACACAAGCAACGGTAAAGATAAAGATGCTAAGTTTATATATAGCGACATTCCACCGATTCTGCATTTATGAATCGTACATTTTAATCCCCTGGTCTTCGGGTCACATTCTCAGTTTCCCAGGAAACGTGCAAAGAAGCGACACTATGAAACATCTAGTCGTTTTATATATTGTTCCCACTTTCGCCTTCACGGGTCCCCGGGTTTACTCCTGGATGGAAGTTAAAGGATTTCGTCAAGCGTGACGCTCGTAGCCGTTGCGCAGTCCTGTGAACTACACACTGAGTGCATGAACGACAGCCTTATGGCAGTCAGTCGGCAAGTTAGTTGTTGTACCCTTTGAGGCGTGCTTGAGTGATCGCTTTCCCAGTGTCATGGAAACGGGTGCCTGTGCTGAATGACCTGACAGTCCTTGCGTGTTTGGCGCGAGAATCTGCCTCATCAGCCAATTTCCAACCCACTGCAAGACGCGACGAGAACAGGCTGTTGTGGTCTGGAATAGTCACTGCCATGCCACGCCATGCCATGCCTTCCAAATGCACAGAGTTGATCATCATTCGTCCATATTTAGGGACGTCGACGGTGGGGTCAAAACCCGCTAAGGTCATTTTCTTGCGCCAATGAGACCCACTCTGGACTGACCGCGTTCGCAGCAACGGCTTGTAAAGGCGATGGATTCAACGCTGCCCTCCTGGTGCTATTGCAGAGGCTACTGCTGATACCGCTGGTTTTCTTACCTTCCTTCATTCGTACCTTTCGACAACCATCTTGCGGTGTCTGTCCGTGCTGCAATCCATCAGTCAACAAGAAGGGCAAAGCCCATACGACTCACATGCTTGACCTTGACCTTTATATGACCTTGACCTTCATGTGACCTTCAAGGTCAAGGTCAAACAACTAAACATACCAATGACTTCATACACAAAGAAATGCTTTACACATTTTCCTACCAAAATACATGTGACCTTGACCCAAGGTCAAGGTCATCCAAGGTCATGCAACACAAAGCTGTTAATTCAAGACATAGGAAGCACAATGGTGCTTATTGGCACTTTCTACCATGAGATATAGTCACTTTTAGTGGTTCACTACCCCATTTTGGTCACATTTCATAAGGGTCAAAATGACCTTGACCTTGATGATATGTGACCAAATGTGTCTCATGATGAAAGTATAACATGTGCCCCACATAATTATTAAGTTTGAAACAGTTATCTGCCATAGTTCAGGGTCAAGGTCACTTCAAAATATGTATACAATCCAACTTTGAAGAGCTCCTGTGACCTTGACCTTAAAGCAAGGTCAACCAAACTGGTATCAAAAGATAGGGCTTGCTTTGACCTATATACCACTTGTAGCTAAGGTCGCCATTCTCAATAACGTGGGAGACAAGAAGGGCAAAGCCCATACGACTCACATGCTTGACCTTGACCTTTATATGACCTTGACCTTCAGGTGACCTTCACGGTCAAGGTCAAACAACTAAACCTACCAATGACATCATACACAAAGAAATGCTTTACACATTTTTCCTACCAAAATACATGTGACCTTGACCCAAGGTCATCCAAGGTCATGCAACACAAAGCTGTTAATTCAAGACATAGGAAGCACAATGGTGCTTATTGGCACTTTCTACCATGAGATATAGTCACTTTTACTTAGTTTTAGTGGTTCACTACCCCATTTTGGTCACATTTCATAAGGGTCAAAGTGACCTTGACCTTGATGATATGTGACCAAATGTGTCTCATGATGAAAGTATAACATGTGCCCCACATAATTATTAAGTTTGAAACAGTTATCTTCCATAGTTCAGGGTCAAGGTCACTTCAAAATATGTATACAATCCAACTTTGAAGAGCTCATGTGACCTTGACCTTGAAGCAAGGTCAACCAAACTGGTATCAAAAGATAGGGCTTGCTTTGACCTATATACCACTTGTAGCTAAGGTCGCCATTCTCAATAACGTGGGAGAAAATTGGGAAAATGTGAAAAATGACTGTTTTTGAGACCACATTTATGGCTCCTGTGACCTTGACCTTGAAGCAAGGTCAAGTCACTATGTATGTTATTTGAGGCCTTGTCATCATACACCATCATGCCACAATTTGGTGTTGATAGACTTAATAGTCTCCGAGAAAAATCCAACGTTTAAGTTTTTTACGGACGCCCGCCCGGAC
>JAWQFJ010003862.1:5000-7500 GCA_034096865.1 Theodoxus fluviatilis
TCAGGCCATTTATCACGAAAAAAGCCTGTTAGAATGCAAACAAGTCCGGTCTCGACTTCCCTAGTTACTTGCTTCTTTCAAAACGCGTAGGGAGATGCGGTGAATCGATTCTTGCCCCCCAACGAACGAGGGAAAGCAAGTTTGGAGAGTCCCGAATTCAGCGAAAGGTTTCTTGTAGAGATTGAAATACATGTAGACTGCACACAAGCTCTTGTCCAGAGAAGATTTTTCAGTCAGGATGCACATCCAGATACGAGAGATGAATACTCTCTCACCTTCAATGCACGAGTGACGGAGGAAGGCCAAGTACCCATGGTATATCACGCAACATAAGATACAACGTAGCTGAACCTGGCCAGTCGCTAAGTGCAGCTTTGGCCCGTGCTGCACGCAGATTGCAATGTTGCCAGGGCAGCAGATGTGTGGAAACGTTGTTGCTGATGGAAAGCAATCGGCCTTTGTGAAACCCGTGCATTGTTCCTGTCTCGATGTTGACGCAAGGCACGGCTCTTGCGAGATGGCATCCTGCTCGGACTTTGTCGATTTCTGCACGTCGGTAATGCACTCTCGCTCAGCCCGCGTCTCTCCACAAAGCGCCCTCCAATAGACTTAAATTTGTTAGAATCTCTGCTGTCATGCAATCACTAAAGGCCGGGGTGCTTCCATGTGTTCAGTCGATCCGTCGACCAGGGCGTCCCTCGCGCATTATCTGGAGCCCGAAATATTCACATTGGCTCATGACTCTTCTCAATGGCTCCACCCAGACCGAGGCAGCGACTCTATCCAAAGCGCACGGACTTCCTGAAAGACCACGGACAAGAGCAAATGTTTAGAGGTCCCTCAGCTTGTTCGGCCATCCAACAGAGGGGGAAAGATGTCAGGGAAAGTCTTCCATGCCTGAGAGGGGAAAATGATAGTTAGTGGCTTGATTTTGTGGTCAACCGCTTGTTTTGTAGGTACTTTTCCTCTATTAGTCTCAAGCGTGCGAACCCAGCAGAGGTATCTTTTGGAATCGTTGCAATGCTGATTTTCATTGGTTTGTTTGCCTGGATGGAATCCAGTTCTCAGAGAACGAGGTTATCGAGCACAAGGACAAGCGTACTCAATGACACTTGCGGTTCCTGAACAAACTGGACGCGGAAATAGCCTTTGGTATGGTGGACGGGAAGCACGTTCCCTTTGCACGAGTTTTCGGTCAAATTATGCGGCGTCAGGGATGCGTCTGGCAACTAATGAACAGGGGTTGTATTTGGGTCTCGAAAGCAATCTACTTTGCTCTCACTATGATTTTTCGGGCTTTGCATTTCCGTAAATGGCATTGTCCGTTGCCAGGTTCCGAGATTCTATCTCGCACGATACTGTGGCATGACAGGTTTCAAGAAATATTTACTGTAGTGTGGATAGCTTGGATTCATTCTATATTTTCCGAATGCTTTGAGTGTTTCAAAACACTCTTGGCAGTGGGGGAAAACGAACAAAAGTTTGCTTATTATTCAAGCCTCGTGGATAATGTTTTCCTTGCATGAAACATGGCCAAATTACTCATTCAAAAATTTCCTTCTGCATCATAGTGTGGGTCAAATGAAAGATGCCATTCGCTACAGCTTCGTTGCTCGTGCACTATTTTCTCAAAATCAGTTAACTTTTCAGATATGCTTTTTCAAGGCATCTTTACGCGAATGCAAGTATGAGTGGCATTTGATTTAAGAACCCAGCTTTGGTTTCATTGGAGCATCTATCATTCGCAGTTCTGGAGATGTAAAACGTACAAGTCTCAGGAGATGAGGTTGCTACCCACGCAAGAAGTGTTGCATCTTTTAATGAGAGGCCATGGCTCCAGTTGAAACATCGCAGGAGTCTCTTAGTGTCAACAGGGATCAGTATGGAGCGTGGGGCAACTTTGAACCTAGGCGAATTAAAAAAGTGTCGTATCAGTCGCCATTTCTGCGGCCGTAAAAAATTTTAGGTGCAAATTTCCCTGATTCATCCTTTGGCATTCGCCAAGATTGTAGAGGGCGCCACTGGAGCAAGCCGTCCCGCTCTGAGAGCGCGGAAAAGGCAGCCAGCCATGCTGGACTGTCGTCTGCTGGCGCCGTCTAGTGGCACAAGATGGCGGCAGGAGAAGAAAAAGGCGCGGGAAGCTTTCCGAATCGCGACTGCAGCGCTTCCCAGACGCTGGGGGACGCTCTGGTGTCCCCAGCTGCCATCAGCGCCGTGAGCAGCGTCTCAGAGCATTAACTCGCCAAATGGAAACGACGCTCTTTTCATCACTCAATTGTGTTCTTTTTTCACTCGCCACAGACACCGGATTCGTTTTATCACTCAGCGTGCGACCAGAGTACGCCTTTTCTCCTCTTTAGCGTCATGCTGTTTTGCTTGCCCTGGTTATTTATATTTTTCTCCCTTCATGTCTCCTCGTCTTGCCAATTTTTGTTTCTTCTCTCTGCTTTTGCTTTTCTCTCACCTTTTCTTCCCTTCTTTACTCTGATCTCTTCATCTT
>JAWQFJ010003862.1:12500-15000 GCA_034096865.1 Theodoxus fluviatilis
TTTTACCACTTTCACAAGAAGGTAGGAGATGGCAGTGTGAGATGCTAGGCGTGGCATGAGGAGGAGTATAAAAGTGAGTGTGTGATGATCCACTGGGTGTCGTCTTACAAACACTTCACCTACAGTGTTCAAAAAAAGTAGGGGATATTGAGTTTGAAGCATAAAAATCAGATGAATCTTAGAAGGCAGGAATTATTTATTGATGGTCATGGATAGCCACCCCATTGCCCTACATTTTCACACCATTGACCTAGTTCCTGGATGCTCGTGCAAAAAAGTAAATTAACGCAAGGCAGTTTGGGGTCAATGCCCCATTTTCACACAAAGGTTTTCTGCGTCAAAAACACGTGCAAATCGAATAATTTTGACTGTACTCACTCCTGGCAAGTGTGTTCTAGCCACACAGTCGGTCAAAACTTCAGTTGAAATCATGCAGCGGCTAAGAGAAGACCAAAGATGGGTCGGAGTCGGAATGCTACAGACCGGAAGTACGCAGGTGAACGTGGCAAGACACCTTGGTGTTTCACAGTCTGTCATCAGCAGACTGTGGAACCGTTACCGTAATACCGGAGAAGTTGTCGACAGGCCTAGAAGTGGGCGACCAAGAATAACCACCCGTCGTCAAGACTTGATCATCACCAATCATGCTCAACGAAACAACACCCAAAGTGCTACCCGGTTGAGACAACACCTCCAACGGGTAGCAGGGGTTCAAGTCTCCGCCCAGACCATCCGAAACCGGTTGCACGACGCTCAGGTGAACGCCTTTAGACCGCGGATAGTGTTGCCTCTCACACCACGCCATCGCCAAGCAAGAAGCGCCTGGTGCCGCATCCACCAACGATGGACCAGGCGCCAATGGGGTGACGTGATGTTTTCGGACGAATCGAGGTTCGAGCTGGACTTCAACGATGGCCGGGTGCGGGTTTGGAGGCATCGTGGAGACCGTTATCATCAGGACAACATGATTGCTCACCACCGCTTTGGACGGGGCAGCGTTATGGTGTGGGGTGGCATCACCAGCACTGGCAGAACGCCCCTTCATGTGTGCCAGGGCAATGTCAATGGTGTCTACTACCGGGACAACATCATTGATCCACTTGTTGTGCCCTTTGCACGCCGCCATGGGCCGGGATTCATCTTGCAGGACGACAATGCCCCAGCTCATCGAGCAAATGTCGTCAGGAATCACCTGCAAAGACGGCAGATCAATTCCCTGCCATGGCCATCGATGTCCCCCGACCTGTCCCCTATTGAAAACCTGTGGGACTTTCTGGGGAGACGTGTCCGGGATGTCGTTCCAGCTCCCCAGAACCTTCAGCAGCTGGCCCTTGTCCTTCAGCAGGAATGGGCTGCAATTCCTCAAGCAACCATCAGGCAGCACATCAACAGCATGAGGAGGCGCTGCACAGCCTGTTTGACCGTTAACGGAGGCCCAACCCGTTATTAGAGACTTTCAGAACTTTTGTTATTTTTGAAATGTCACCCTGCTTTGAGGGGAACGCGTGTAAAAAGTCACGTGACTAATTTTGTTGTTGATTTTTGCTTTGAAAATGTTGTTAACATGCTGTTGCATCCATAATGAAATAAAGCAAGTCTCTGATTATAAACGGAATTTGGTTATAGTCTCATTTATATCAATATCCTCTACTTTTTTTGAACACTGTACTTTCTGCCCTAATAACCGCGGTCAGTGACCCACCCATGGCGGCAATTAGACGCACGCTCTCGTTGCCTGCACTTGGTGCACTTCTGGCACAGTGGCAGTGCTGTGCTATGCTCGCGCTAGAGAACCAAAAGGTGGATCTCTGGTGGAGGCCAGTGCAGCGTGAAAGGGCTGTCTCCCTGCAGGCCTGACTGGCACGGCCCCGTCCGTCAGACAGCAGCGGCAGTGGGGGCTGCTAATCCCATCGGCAGAAGGCGCCGCCATTTCTCCTGATCACTCTTCCTGAATTATTCACAGCACGGCGCCCTGCCCTCTGGACTGAAAATTTCCCTTCCACAAAGCGCCTCTCCTGGCACGCTCCACGCCTGTCTATGCGTCACACACTGACTCGACATCGCATGATGACGCAAAAACTGCGCCAAGACATGATTTCCCCCAAAGCAGGACGGATGGGCCGCAGTAGGATGCTAATTATCCGAAAAGCCACGCGGACAGTTGGAGAAGTTACCTCCGGCATGAGCTGGACAAAAATTTACCAGCCAGTGAAATAGAAAAGAAACGACATGACACTGCATGCTTTCAGGCTGTTTCAACATTTTGCAGTAGAGAGAATCATGCCTACGATTACATTGAATAAATTTCATTCGCTGTAATGGTGACGGAGCGCAGGAAGGAATGTGAAAGATTAGTTTGGGAAGCAGGTCTGAATGTCGAATTTATGAGTCAACTGTTAAACTTGGTGTCCTTGTGGAAGCCCAGACTTCTCTTCCGGGCGAGTGGTGATGAGTTGCCTGCACGCGAGAGTTGCACGAGGGTCTGGCCTGAAACAAGATT